>MU687229.1:3864-25777 GCA_026770625.1 Nicotiana glauca
GTCACATGAAATGCACCCGGATCCTCGATACATTCTTATTCAACGTTTTAGGATTTGGATTTGGGTCGCATGAAATGCACACCCGAGTTTAGGAATGTAATTTTATTAAAATCGCGTCTAAAAAGACTAATGTTTTGTTATTTTTTTTGGGGAAGGCCGTGAAATTTGCTAAACGGCTTGTCCCGAATCTCTAAGTATTTTTAATAAGTAACTAATGAGGGCCCCGCAATTTGTATTTGGTTTTGCGAGGCTCGTCTCATTTTTATTATTAAAGGACAATCCTAAAGTAAGCTAAATTTTTCTATTCTTTAATAGTCTCTATAGGCCAACTAATTTACAAATATAAATTCGGGCCCTGAATTCAAACAAAAGGGAATACCCTTTTAGCTTGAACCCGCTACCTAATTCTAAATGCAATTTTATATCATGGTGTTTTAACTTTGTGAGGGCCATGAAAATTTGCTAGATGACACGCCTCGAATCTAATAAAAGAGGATTGTACTCAACTAAAGCAAATTACGAATATTCATAATTATTTTCTATACTAATATTGCATGTCTGTATAAAGATTGATTGGCACTTTCAACATTATAAACTTAGTAAGGAATGAAATTTCTGACGCCTTCCAATTTCCAATATGAGAAAACACAGAAAGTAATCAATGTAAACAAAAGTGACAAATTGAAACAATACGCAGGATTAGAAATCAATACTGTTGCAATAAGTAATTTAATGGAAATAATACACACATAATAATTAAGACGGAAAAGAGAAGATTTGACAAAATAGAAAGTTTTTTTTTTTAAAAAAAAAAAAGGTTGAAACAGGAAAAAAAAATCAACTGCCACGTAATTAATTAATTTACCTGAAAGAAGGCATCCCAAACGATGTCCAAAGGCAAACTATTCCGATCTATAAACAAAATGCAATTTTGGGCTTTTGGACCGTAGGTGTAGAAACCAACGCTAACATTCTAATTCTGCGGTATTGCGTCTCCATTATTACAAATGTCCCGAAGAAAAATCCAAGTAAAGTAATAACAAACACCTTTATCTTCCATCTATGCTGAGATTTCTTAATCGACAAATTTTTGTATATATAGAAAGCTGATTACAATTTGCTTTGTCATCTTCTTTCTACAACCATGAAATAGCAACAGAAACAACAAGAAACGCAAACTTCGCCGGAATCGCAAATCGAAACCTTAAGTCACTCGAGCTTGAACCTCGGATAGCGGCTTGAAAACAACGAACCTAAAAAAAGAAAAATGGAATTTCAACTAAACTCCATCTTAGATTTAGAACTTCTACTTCAGAGATGGCGTCGAGGACGTTAATATGGAGGAATTGAGGGGTTTTGGCCGGCGTGTCAAACAGGGAGATAAACGTCTCAAATTTTGGAGTGCGGCTCTCTTTTTTTTGTTAGCTAGGTCTAGGTATTAAAAACTTGGGTAGGGTTTCTATAATTGTATATTTTATATGGAGGTGAGAAGGATGATGACCATTGGATTAGAAGAAAATAGATGGCTAGGATTAAATCTTGCACTTAAGCGGGCTAATGAGTTTGGAAGAATGGGCAAAGGGTAATTGAGTTGGATCATGTCATTTTGGGTTCCTTTTTCTTCATTTCTTTTCTTTATTCTAAAGATGAATTAAAAATAGCTTTAGAAAAATACCAGTATATTTAAGATAATAAAAATATTTAAAGAAGACAAATAATTATTATATTAATGATATTTAAATACTACTCAATATGTACTAAAATGTAAAATTATTTTTTGAACTTTTTCTTCTTATCCCATAAAATAAAATGGCAAGACTATTTTTGTATTTTTGTTTTTCAAAAATAAAACTAACTAGACAAAATATCAACTAGCTAGAATAAAGGCAAATATTTTTTGTAATTTTTTTTTAGATAAGATAATGTAAAGAGAGTGATACAAAACCTAAACTAAATATTTACGCTAAAATATAAAAGATCTTGGGGAGGATCAAAAATCACATGTCAACAACACCTACCGGTTAATAAACAGTATACTCATAGAAATAATGGGAACGATTTATAAATATGTAAAGACTGCATGAATGAGTAAAATGGTACAACTCACAATAAAGGAAAAGGGCAACAAGTAACAACAAGAATATAATAAATGATGATATAAAATGACAGCATAATTATAATCCAAATCCTAAGGTCACAACACAGCAAGGGGAAGACAAGTCAATAACTCATATCCTACAATGATGATCACATAAGGTCTTATTTAACTCTTTCCACAATTTTTCCCAAATCTCGGACAAACCACGACTCACGAAACCCAGCATCTGAAATCTAACACTTGGCATCTTGTGCCCCATCAAATGTCACGGTCATACTGACAACTAACTGGCTAACTAGGGCCACTCTCACATGTATAATAGATAAACGAGGGCGTACCTCCACCCTTAGCAAAATCAGGAGGAATTCACCTCTAATAGGAGTGTTAAATTACGTGTATGCTTGTGCAAGTGTCTTAACAAGAATTTACCAACTAGTAAACATGAAAAGGAGAACGAACCACACGTGCGACGATTCCTCACAACTTCCGAGTGATAAAGCTCATACAGGTAAGCATCCCACAATCACAATAGTAAACAAAAAAGGAATGCCTCCACAGGCCGTCACAATTCATTTCATTCAACCTCTGACATAGCCCCTCTTATTTTTCCACGCGTGCAATAAATAATATAATAGGCACCGCCTTATTTCGCCACACGTGCATAATAATGTCCCATCTTATTCCGCCACATGCGCAACCCACATATAAGCATATAACATATCCTTCCTTATTACGTCGCATGTGCAAAACATCAATAACAAAAACGGCACGGAAAAGACCTCTGCAACCCTTCAACAACAACCGCACGGCAGAAACCTCGTGCATCACAGTAGCAACAACCACACGGCAAAGACCTCGTGCATCATAATATCAACAGCCGCACGGCAGAAACCTCGTGCATCACAATCTCAATAACCGCACGGCAGAAACCTCGTGCATCACAATCTCAAGTACATCACAACAATGACAATATATATAGGACAAAGCAAGAGAATCAACTCCAGAAATTTCATTTACCAAAAGATGGTACAACTAACTCACAAGGAATAACGGTAACAGGGAACTACTAAGCGCAATAAGAACAGCTCAACAAGGGAGAAATAATACGAAACAATGATTTCATAATACTCAGTTCAACAACAAGGAAGTTAACATGAATCAAATAATTACAATTAAGGAAAATATCGACTAAACGTGGATATCTAACTTCTTTCCAATTAAGGCCGATTATTTACATAAGAGATAGAAATGACGCGTTCCAAATAAAGACAAGCAGTTAAGAATGATAGTATGACTATAGAGGGGTAAATATCCACAGTTAAACAAGTAAAATCAATTAGGCAACAACTATAACCAAAAGGGAAATAAATTCCAAGTAAATCATGTAGAGGTGAAAATAACAACATGGAACTCAATTGTATCAAGAACAACTTCATATTCGGTGATTATAATGATCTAAGAGCCTAAAAGGGGCAATTTTCTACAAATAAATCCGAGCACGCACTCGTCACCTCGCGTACACGCAAAATAATCAACAGAGAAGACTCAAATCCTAAGGGGAAGTCCCCCACACAAGGCTAGGCAAGATACTTACCTCTATCCGGCCAATTCAATACTCAATTTAGCTTTTCCTTTACATTCATCAATTCCTGTCTCAATCTAGCTAAAAACAACTTGAATACATCAAACAATGCAAGAGAAAATAATTTCAATTGACAAAACTATGATTCTTATACAATTTTCAAAAAGTCAACAAAAGACAACTCCCTGGGCCCGCACCTCAGAACTCGACAAAATCCAAAAATCGAACACCCATTCCGCTACGAATTCACCCATCCAAAAATTATCTAATTCCGATACCATTTAGTCATTCAAATCATCATTTTACATTTTTGAAAGATTTCACAATTTTCACCAAATTTCCCTTGAGATTCTCATGAATTTGATGTTAAATCTAAGATATAATCACAAAATATTGTTTAAAAAGGATTGGAGACACTTACCCAATGATTTGGAGAAGTTTGGGTCTTTGGAAAATCGCCTATGGAAGTTTAGGGTTTGAGAAAATTGAAAAATGGGTGAAAATCCCGTCAAAAACCTCACTTAACAGGCCTCAGATGTTGCATTTTGCGACCCAGAGTTCGCAATTGCGAACCCTTGGAAATTGCGAACAACAGGGCTGGCAGAAGTCACATTTGCGTCAAATAGTTCGCATTTGCAAAGAGGGCATCGCAAATGCGATAAAAAAGTTCGCATTTGCGAACACACCAGAAACCAACAATTTTCCCGACACGAAAATGAGCATAACTTCCTCATACGATGTCTAAATTCGATGATTCTTTTTCCTATGGCTCCGTAATTTCGATACGGATCTAATAGTTCAAAAAAAACTGAATTTGGATCTCATTTGTTTAATGTGGTATCATTTTTACTTGAAGAAACAACGACAAAGCATCCAAAAACAAGCGCATCATAGCCTAAACCTATCCGAAACTCACCAGAGGCTCCCGGGACACCGTCTAATCACACATACAAGTCATATAACCTAACACAGACTCACTTGAAGTTTCAAATCACATAAAAGAACATCGAAACGATGAATCAAACAAAAAATCAAGCTTATGAACTTCCAAATCTTCAATTATCGAATCTCATATCGAAACCTATCAATTCAACTCAGAATTACGCCAAATTTTGCAGACAAGTCCAAAATGACGTAACGGAGCTGCTCCAATTCTTAGAATCACATTCCGACCCCGATATCACAAAAGTCAACTGTGGGTCAAACTTCTTCATTTCTTCAACTTTTTCCAATTTTCGCCAAATTGCCTCAATTCACTCTACGGGCCTCCAAATCGGAATTCGGACATGCGCCTAAGTCCAAAATCACCATACGAAGTTGTTGAGATCATCCACGACCCATTCCGGGGTCGTTTACCCAAAAGTCCAATTCCGGTAAGCTTTTCAACTTTCAAACTTCCAAAATAAGGTGCCTTCTTCCAATTTGACCCTAAACCATCTGAAAGCCGAATTCCACCATGCACGCAAGTCGATACTCATATTCCGAAGCTGTTTCGGACCTTATGCCACTGAATAGAGCTTAATTTCTCAAAACGACCGGTCAGGTCGTTATATCCTCCCCCTCTTAAAACCAACGTTCTTCCACGAAGTCCTCAAGTCACTGAGTGCGCACTTCCAACATACACCCGTGGGTGATCCCATGTCACCCTAATCCACTTAAGCCTGACGAGACCATCTCAACTGAAATTTAATCTTCCTAGCAATATCGGTAGGCCTTCAAGCCAGAATTCTCATCTTACATCCGTTTCCAAAAGAACCGATCCTAAATCCATGTCCGGTATCAGTCGCAACCAGCTATTTCAATACGAGCCAACATATACAGGGTACAAGCACACAATATGACACCTCACACATAGGCCCACAATAACATTTCTGATGGCAATACTTGACTGAGATCAAATTCGTAATGGCCATAAGCCTCATATCCAACAGGAACTCTTTTCAAACCTCTACAACACTGGCAATGATACAATAACCACGAAATTCGCATAACAAAACACCCGAACAACCAAGACTCAGCCAACACCAATGGGTATACACCCCATAAGCTAAAACTCAAGAAGCATAGAACTGAAATGACTGAATACGAGAAGGAAACACATAAGGGAACTAACAAAAAAATCAACTATCACAGGTCCTTCTAGAACACAAATCGACAAAACATCTAACAAGAATGAATGAAAGCATATAAAGACTCACAATGATCTTATACTAATATAACCTCTCACTACAGTACACAGCCCGGTCTTAGCATATCAATCACCTGAAATCACGAGGGTCCCGCCCTCAACACTGAATCACAAGTTGGGCACACATCAACCCATCTAGAGACTCTCACTAGATGAATCCCGTCTACAAATTACAACACAAGCTGGCTCCCACACCGGTGTAGCATAGAAATCACAGCTTGTAGCCAAGGATACTCAGTGATCATATCAAACCTACCGAAACAGACAACATGAATTTACTACTACCTCATAATCCTCGACAACAGCTAGAAACAAATGCTAGACACGATTATCACTCATAGAACCTCCCAACAGAATAATCATGTAAATATAGTGCAAATCATGAAACGCACTCATAAATAGAACAACAAATAAGGGAAACTTACCCCGATAAGTAGAATTGTGATGAACTACGGATAGTGCTCCTCTATAACAAACCAAATCCGTACCTAAATGACATTCAACTGGTGCACCGGCCTCAAGCCTACTGTATAAAACATATCAACGAGCCGGGCCTCCCCCTCTTGGGAGCCCTCTACCTGCCTGAATTCCTCGCTGGGACACCGGTCCGAAGTCTGGGACAATCTCTCACCATATGTCTAGTATCTCAACACTCAAAGCACCCTCTCTACTGACAAGGCGGTGGGAACTCTGCGGTATGGGTACTCCGAGACCCATGAACACCTGAGTCACCATGCAAAGCCTGAAGCGCGAACTGAACTAGCTGACCCGTAAAACCTCTACCATGACGTACCCTGCCTACGAAATAAGGGCCAGTATAGCTCACTGGTCTACGAGGCCTCCTCGCCTCCTCAAACTCTCTCTCTTGATCTCGTCTGCTCTCTCTCTCATGAACCTGTCTGCCCTCTCTCTCTCTAGCGTACATACCCTCTATCCTCCTAGTAATGTTCTCCACCTGTTGATATGGAATATCCATCTCTAACACATGAGCCATACTAGACCTGATGCTGGGAATGAGTCCCTCAATGAACCTGTGAACCTTCTCGCGAACAGTAGAACCCAAGGCTGAGGCATGTCTAGCCAAACTGGTGTAACGGACAGCATACTCCGAGACGATCATAGCACCCTGGCACAAATGCTCAAACTCCGCGCGCCATGCATCCCTGAGGCTCTGAGGAACAAACTATCGCAGAAACATATCTGAAAATTGGGTCCAAGTCAGTGAAGCTGCCTCGTCTGGGCTGTCTAACTCATAGGTGTGCCACCAATCATAGGCAGCTCTTCGAAGCAGAAAAGTAGTGAAACAAACCCCGCTCGATCTAGCCATAGTACGGAGAATACGGTAACACTCATCAAGAAACCGCAGGCATCGTTTGATGCTAATCCACTGAACACCAGAGGATCATACTTCTTGATCCTCTGTAGACTCATCTGCTCCTGTTCGGAAGCTGCTGTCATGCCCTCAGGCTGAACTAGTGCCGCAGCCGGCGCATGAATAATCTCTGGGACATGCTCAACATGCGCTCGCTGCTCAGGAGTACGGGCGGTGGGAGTCTGTGCTCCTCCCCCGGCCTGGGATGTGGCTGTAGCAAGGGGAAGCAATCCTGCCTGAGCCAAAATGGTGTACAAGCTCATGAACTGTGCCAGAGTCTCCTGAATGGCTAGGGTAGTAGTAGTAGCAGCAGGCGTGTCAGGTGCCTGGGCTCCGACTGGATCTGCTGGTGGTACCTCGGTGGCAGTTCGCACAGATGCTCTTGCTGCACCACGTGCGCGCCCTCAAACTCTACCCTGGCCCCGACCTCCGACGGCTGCAGCAGGGGGCGCGGGTGCCTGATCACATCGGGTAGTACGCATCCTCACCATTTGTGCGAGAGTAGAAGACAGAGGTTTACAGTTGTGGATGTCAAAAATCTCGCACGACAGGGAAACCAAATGAAGTGGAATTTTCCTAACAGTCACATAGCCTTTCGCAGATAAGTACAGACATCTTCGTACCGATCCACGAGACTCTAATAAACCGGCTTACGATCTGTGACTCCTATGAACCTAGAGCTCTGATACCAACTTGTCACGACCCTAGTTCTCCCTCCGTGAACATGTCGTGACGGCACCTAGTCTGTACGACTAGGAAATCCTAACAATGCAGAATATAAACCAAATTGCGGAAGAAATAATTAAAACTAAACTAGTAAAATAAATCAGTGTTTAAGGTGCCGCCTGGCACATACAATAAAAACTCTCGAAACTAACAAAAATTCCCAAAACTCGGAATCTCACAAATCATAAGCTAAGGGATACATAAGAGGCTCTGACTCAAGAATATCTATTCAAAGGTGAAATACGGAAAAAGCTATACTAATTAGAGAAAGCTGGAAAGGGACTCCTCGGTCTGCAAACGTAGCAGATATACCTCGAAGTCTCTACCGATACGCCTCCTTCCTAGGCTGACAGAACTGAATGGGGGTACCTGTATCTACAAAACAAAAATGTGCAGAAGAGTAGCATGACCACACCACGGTGGTGCCCACTAAGCATCAAGACTAACCTCGGTAGAGTAGTGACAAGGAACAGTCAAGACACCTACCTGTCAATAAAAAGTATACTCGTAGAAATAATGGGAACGATTTATAAATATGTAAAGACTGCATGAATGAGTAAAATGCTACAACTCACAATAAAGGAAAAGGGCAAAAAGTAACAATAAGAATATAATAAATGATGATACGAAATGACGGCAGAATCATAATCCAAATCCTAAGGTCACAACACAGCTAGGGGAAGACAAGTCAATAACTCATATCCTACAATGATGATCACATAAGGTCTTATTCAAATCTTTCCATATTTTTTCCCAAATCTCGGACAAACCACGACTCACGAAACCCAATATCTGAAATCTAAAACTTGGCATCTTGTGCCCCATCAGATGTCACGGTCATACTGACAACTAACTGGCTAACTAGGGCCACTCTCACATGTATAATAGATAAATGAGGGCGTACCTCCACCCATAGCAAAATCAGGAGGAATTCACCTCTAATAGGAGTTTTCAATTTCGTGTATGCTTGTGCAAGTGTCTTAATAAGAATTCTACCAACTAGTAAACATGAAAAGGAGAACGAACTGCACGTGCGATGATTCCTCACAACTTTCGAGCGATAAAGCTCGTACAGGTAAGCAACCCACAATCATAATAGTAAACAAAATAGGAATGCCCCCACAGGCCATCACAATTCATTTCAATCAACCCCTAATATAGCCCCCATTATTTTGCCACGCGTGCAATAAATAATATAATAGGCACCCCTTATTCTAAGGCCCGGTAAATAATTTTTGGTCTCAAAACTTAGTAACTCGTGGTGTCGACTCCGAATATGTGTTAGGAATGGGTAGAATGCGGTCGCAGATCAGCTATGCGGTCCAGAATACGGTCGCAGATCAGTTAAGCCTTTAAAAATCAAAAGAATCAATTTTGCAGAAAATTGTCATTTATGTAGTCCAGAATGTGGTCGCAGATCAGCTATGCAGACCGCATTCATGCCGCAGAGTGAAGCAGAAGAATTGTCAAAATTAAACTTGAAAATGCGGTCCATTATGCGACCGCATAATCAATATGCGGACCTCATTCCTGCCGCATAGTTAATCAGAGAGTTAGTCTAAGTTGATGTTATAAATGCGGTCCATTATGAGACCGCATAATCAGTATGCGGATCGCATTTCCACCGCATACCCAGGCAGAGATGTTCAGTGATTGGGGTCAGTTTTGCGGTCCAATATGCAGACCGCATTCCAATTATGCGGTCGCATAGTGCGACTGCAGTTCTTGCTCGCGCTTCCATTTTCTAAAATTTAAAACCTGACCCTCTTTCTAATATAACACCCTAACCCCTCATTTTAATCATTTTTCGGAGCAAAAACAAGAGAGAGGGAGGAGGGGTTCTTGAGAGAAGGTTCATTTTCTTCAAAATTTGTTCCTCAATTATCTGGTCCGGAAAATTTTAAAGCAAGTGTCTTCATCTCCATTTCTACAGGTAAAATCCCTACCCCATTTTCAATTACTTTCAGATTTATTGAGAGGGGGAAAGTCTCATGCATTAGTTCTTGATAATAGGGGTTGAAACACTCATGCATGTTTATTAAAACCTAAAATCTAGTAAGAGTAGTTGGGAAGGAGTAAAGAATTGTGTAAAGAAGGGTTGATAACCTAAATGTGTTCGGGTAGTGATTGTGAACTTTGATTCTAAGAAATATGTAATAATTTGTGCACTAGATTGACATTGCTTGGCTTTTGGTGAAGTTGGAAGTAGAAATTAAAATGGGAATTCGGCTCCAGTTATGTATGGCTAAGCTTGACTTTGTAAAATCGCCTTGTTGGTGTTCAAATGTTTGGTATGTGACATTCATGTGGGAAAATTGTGAAATTCGTATGATTTGCATGGTTGTGATTATGATATGTGGTATTAGATGAAAAACAAATGAACTAAGGAAATTGTAAGTGATGCAATTGAAATAATTGTGATATTAACATCTATGGCTTATCGTGGGCAAGTATTGTTGTAACGTGAACACTCGTGAATTGTGGAATATGATGGAAATAGTATTGATGGTTATGGAAACACTTGTAAATTATTGTTGCTACTCCTTAAGAAGTGTTGTTGTGATCTTTGTAAATTGTTCATTGCTATTGTTGTGGTTGTTTGTGAATTGAAAATGTATAGTGGGATCGGATTGCGCACCGCAACACGAAGTAATAAGGTGCGGGTTGTGGTGATAAGGGTGGCCAAGGTAATAAGGGTGGCCGGGGTAATAAGGGTGGAAAGTGATCAAAATCACCGTTGAAATGAAAATAAGAGCAAAAATGTGAAATCTATTAATGTGGAAATGTGGAAGGGAAACGGGAGAGTTTGTAAAACTTGTTTGGCTTGATTGTTCTTTCTTTATGGATTTGATTGTTGTTTCTGTTACTGTTACTTACTTGTCTCTGGCTTGAGTTTACTTGGCGCAAAGTTTGTTATACATACCAGTACAATTCAAGTGTACTGACGTCCTTTTTGCCGGGGGCGCTACATTCGTGTTATGAGTATAGGTGGATCCGCAGCAGGTACTCCAGCCCATCGATCATAGCTCCCTCTTCATCTTCCGTCAGTTGTTTTGGTGAGCCCCATTCCTCTCGGGGCCCTATATGGCTCAGGCTGCTTGTTTTCCGTGGTTTTATTTTGCTGTTGTAAAAGATATAGCCAGAGCCTTGTTACCGGCAAATATTGTAGTAACTTCTTTCATCTGTCGAGGCTCCGTAGACAAGAAACATGGGTCATGAACTTATGTAATATGTATTTTGCATATAGGGGCAATGTAAAATGTAAACCACGCTAGTAACCATGTACCTTGTTTATGTTTTGAAATGAATTGGTGTTCTAAATTAATCGTATGGTCATTTCACTTGGCTAATAAGTAATGGAAGATGTGGGGTAGTACGTGGGATAGGAAAGGCACCCAGGTCCGCTTGACTGGGGATACCCGGTCGAGCGCCGGTCATGTCCCTCGAGTTTGGGGCGTGACACTTATTTCTCCACGCGTGTAATAAATAATATAATAGGCACCGCCTTATTTCTCCCTACGTGCATAACAATGTCCCACCTTATTCCTCCATATGCACAACCCACATATAAGCATATAACATATCCCGCCTTATTATGTCGCATGTGAAAAACATCAATAACAACAATGGCACAGCAAAGACCTCATGCAACCCTTCAACAACAACCACACAGCAAAAACCTCGTGCATTACAGTAGCAACAACCGCACGGCAAAGACCTCGTGCATCACAATATCAATAGCTGCACGACAGAAACATCGTGCATCACAATCTCAACAACCACGCGGCAGAAACCTCATGCATCGCAATCTCAAGTACAACACAAAAATGACAATATATACAGGACAAAGCAAGAGAATCAACTCCAGAAATTCCATTCACCAAAAGACGGTACAACTAACTCAAAAGGAATAACCGTAACAGGGAAAAACTAAGCGCAATAAGAACAACTCAACAAGGGAGAAATAATACGAAATAATGATTTCATAATACTCAGTTCATCAACAAGGAAGTTAACATGAATCAAATAATTACAATTAAGGAATATATTGACTAAACGTGGATATCTAACTTCTTTTCAATTAAGGCCAATTATTTACATGAGAGATAGAAATGATGCTTTCCAAATAAAGACAAGTAGTTATGAATGATAATATGACAATAGAGGGGTAAATGTCCATAGTTAAACAAGTAATATCAATTAGGCAACAACTATAACCAAAAGGGCAACAAATTCCAAGTAAATCATGTAGAGGTGAAACTAACAACATGGAATTCAATCGTATCAAGAACAACTTCATATTCGGTGATTATAACGATATAAGAGCCTAAAAGGGGCAATTTTCCATAAATAAATCCGAGCACGCACTCGTCACCTCGCGTACACGGAATAGAATCAACAGAAAAGACTCAAATCCTAAGGGGAAGTTCCCCGCACAAGGTTAGGTAAGATACTTACTTCAATCGGGCCAATTCAATACTCAATTTAGCTTTTACTTTACCAATTCATCAATGCTTGGCTCAATATAGCATAAAACAACTTGAATACATCAAACAATGCAAGAGAAAATAATTTCAATTGACAAAACTATGATTCTTATACAATTTGCAAAAAATTTAACAAAAGACAACTCCTCGGGCCTGCACCTCGGAACCCGACAAAATTTACAAAAACTAAACACCCATTCCACTACGAGTTCACCCATCCAAAAATTATCTAATTCCGATACCATTTGGTCATTCAAATCATCATTTTACATTTTTGAAAGATTTCACAATTTTCACCAAATTTCCCTTTAGATTCTCATGAATTTTATGTTAAATCTAAGATATAATCATAAAATATAGTTGGAAAAGGATTAGAGACATTTACCCAATGATTTGGAGAAGTTTGGGTCTTTGAAAAATCGCCTATGGAGGTTTAGGGTTTGAGAAAATTGAAAAATGGGTGAAAATCCCATCAAAAACCTCACTTAACAGGCTTCAGATGTCGCATTTGCGACCCATAGTTCGCAATTGCGAACCCTTCTAAATTGCGAACAAAACAGGTCTGGTAGAAGTCGCATTTGCGACAAATAGTTCGCATTTGGGAAGTGGGCATCGCAAATGCGATAAAAAAGTTCGCATTTGCGAACACACCAGAAACCAACAATTTTCCTGACACGAAAATGAGCATAACTTCCTCATACGATGTCCAAATTCGATGATTCTTTTTGCTATGGCTCCGTAATTTTGATACGGAGATAATGGTTCAAACAAAACTGAATTTGAATCTCATTTGTTCAATATGTTATCATTTTTGCTTGAAGAAACAACGACAAAGCATCCAAAAACAAGCGCAACATAGCCTAAACCTATTCGAAACTCACCAGAGGCTCCTGGGACCCCGTCTAATCGCACACACAAGTAATATAACCTAACAAAGACTCGCTCGAAGTTTCAAATCACATAAAACAACGTCGAAACGACGAATCAAACCAAAAATCAAGCTTATGAACTTCCAAATCTTCAATTATCGAATCTCATATCGAAACCCATCAATTCAACTCGGAATTAGCCTAATTTTGCAGACAAGTCCAAAATGACATAACGGTGCTGCTCCAATTCTCAGAATCATATTCCGACCCCGATATCACAAAAGTGAACTGTGGGTCAAAGTTCTTCATTTCTTCTACTTTTTCCAATTTTCGCCAAAATGCCTCAATTCACTCTACGGACCTCCAAATCTGAATCCGGACTTGCGCCTAAGTCCAAAATCACCATACAAAGCTGTTGAGATCATCCACGACCCATTCCGGGGTCGTTTACCTAAAATTCCAATTTCTGTCAGCTTTTCACCGTTCAAACTTCTAAGACAAGGTTCCTTCTTCCAATTTGACTCTAAGACATCCGAAAGCCGAATTTCACCATGCACGTAAGTCGATACTCATATTCGGAAGCTGTTCCAGACCTTATGCCGCTGAACAGAGCTTTTCTCAAAACGACTTATCGGGTCGTTACATTACCCCATAGGTGAGTTAAACTGGTTAAGTGCTCCTATTTGTGGGGGCTACGTACGCACGAGGTGACGAGAGTCTGTGCGTAACTACTATTATGCTATTGTCTAGTTACTCTAGGACCCAAAAGCATGTTATATTTGAATTAATTGTGAACCCATTGATGGTTTAAATTGCTTAGATCACATTAAACTAATAAATGGATTTCTAAAAAGACTTAAGCTTCGTTTTGTCAAATTATTGAAGCGAATAGGCCTTTCTTGGATAATTTCTCCATGTTGACTTCTTGACTGATTGTTTGTCTTTGTGCGTTTATTTTGGAACGGGCCGAACGCCTCGGCAGATTAATAGATGCATCTATTGGCGCGCCGTCGACCCTCGGCAAGTTCACATTTATTTCTGTTGGATCGGGACGTCGCCTTGGTATGATTTGCGCATGCTTGTGTTGCTGCCTAAACTTAATTGAGTTATTATTTCCCTTTTGTGTCTTAAAAATATTTGGATTATATTTAAAAAGAAATTCTGAAAATTTTCCTATGAAAGAATTACGTGTTTACTTGTTTCCTCTATTTTGATTAGAATCATGTTTATAAAATAAATCCACTGTTTAATATATACATATTAAGGATGAATCATTATTGGACCATTAGAGAGCGTCAAAGTTGACAATCTCGTCTCTACCCCTTCGGGATTAGGCGGGATACTCACCGAGTACACGTTGATTACTTACGCATACTACACTTCTGTGCATTTTTGTTACACAGGTATATATACCTCTAGCAGCCTACTGGGCGTAGTAGCATGGATGACTCTGGGACTAGTTGAGCTGCATTGTTCGAGACGACCCGTAACTAGTGTAGTTCCCTTTAGTATTTTCTTATTATCATTTTCCTTTCCGCTGTATCTCGAACATATGTTGTATTTTATTTTTTTCCTATCGATAGTTGCTCATGCACTTGTGACACCGGGTTTCTGGGATGGTTTTGAAGTATTGTGTTAACTGTTCAATATTTAAATTTGATTTGAAACTATATACTTTAAGAAACAATAAAGGAGAATGCCATTTGATAAATAGGATGTAGGCATTAGTGGAGTCATAAGAAACAATAAGGGTTTCACTTTGCCATTAATGTGAAGGTTCGCACTTTGCCACACATTACAAGTAATACAATGAAGAGCACATGCATGGAGGCATCAGTGGAGTCGTAAGAAACAATAAGGGAGAATGGATTCTAGGTTTCTACACAAAGTGTGAAAGTATATCACCAATCCATGCAGAGTTGCTAGCTTTTCGACAAGCTTTGCAAATAATTATGAAGGCAAATTTCACACCATGTGAAATTGAGACGGATGCTACTAGGGTAATACGATTCTTAGAAGAATATTATCCTATTTACAAAACTTTACTTTATGAATGCAGGTATTTAATGGAGAAGCTAATGGAGAGGGGGGAGATCCGAATGAAGCATAATTTTCGAGAGGGCAACAGGGTGGCACACCATTTGGCCAAGGAAGCACTACTTCAACCTAGCTATAATATAACTAGTTATTTTGCGGAACCTCCTAATTTTTCTTTAAATGTGTATTTCAAGAACAAGGATGGTTGTAATAGTTTCTGAACATGTAGTTTGTCGGCATGTAATATTTTGGCTTCACTAGGTAATGATAATGCCCTCGGCGGCATAGAACAAATATGTACTCACGGTAGATCAATGGGACACGTTCCCTAAGATAGCATAATGGAATATTATTATTATTAGTAATATTAATATAATATCTTTAACCTTCAAAAAAATCAGTTAGTCTATTTTGATTGACAGAGATAAACAATAACGGGAAAAAATTGAAGTAATCAGTGCAATAAGCTGAGAAACCTAGGGTTTAAAGCATATACACAAATATTAGTCAAACTAGTAAAGATAATCAGCTTCAAACACTTAGGAGTTTTAAAACCTTTCTGGAGAGAGCTTAAAACGAAACCCTAATTTCAAAAAACATTGGAATCGACTAGTAATAAGGAAAACCAGAAGGTTTTTCAAAGAGAAATACCAAATAACACTTAACATCTCAGATCTACAAGGACCTGAAAGGATCCAAGTAGCATAAGACTAGGGTTTTAAAAATGACATAAATGAAAGAAAACCATGTTTAAAACCATAGTTTTGATCTATAAACACGAAGGTAATGGTACTCACAAATAAAAATGGTCGTAGGTAGTTATGAAAACGTTTGAACAAAATCTAAGTTGAATATCTTTGAGATTATTTCATAAATCAATGTAATCGAACAACCAAAAGAGGTGAGAGGCTAGATAAGGTAATACATCAACAGTTGACCCTATATCTGGTCAAGAATCGAAGGGGTTTGGGGGAATTTTTGGGTGACAGTGCTCTAAGGTTTGAGGGTGTCTGAGAGAAAAGGGAGGAGGATAGGGTTCAGAGGTGGCACAAATGAGAGAGTGAGGTAGGGTTTGGGGGCTCGTTGGGTTAAAAAACAAAAGGGGGTAACATGGACCGTTGATCTTAGAGATCAGCGGCCACGATTAGGGAAGGTTTTGGGTCGGGTTAAAATAATTGTGTTATTGGGTTTGGGTTAGATTAGGGTATTGGCTGAGGTTTTAATTTAAATTGAGCTGGGGGTCCGAATTTAAACATAATTAAATGGGTTATTTTTTAAATACCCTATTTATTAATAAAATAATTTGTAAACATAGATAATTAAATGATAAAAATAATTTTTATGCATGAAGATGATTTAAAATAATTATTTATAATTATAAAAATATAAAAGGTTATTTTCTTGTGAAATAAGGTAATTATGCACAAATGGGCTATTATTGTAAAGTTATTGCAATTATAACACTAACATGTACATATGGCTATTTGTGAAATAATCAAAGATCAGTATAAATATAAATGATAAAATGAAGCAAATAAAATTATCATAAAATCGTTTGTAATGCAATATTTATTTATATACTAAAATGCTAGAACAAATTAATTAAAATCCTATTAAAATTATAGGAAAATTATGGAAAAATACTTATTGATGCTCATGCACTACTTTGAAAGTATATATGCGTTTTAAAATATATGAGGAAAAAATTAGGTATCAACAGCTGCCCCTCTTTACCCAGGAAGGATGAAAGAGTTTTCGAGTAAAGAAATGATGACCGATTTTGACCGAATGAGTGTTTTGAAAAATATAGGCCGAACCCCGGTCTATGAGCTACCTAATCCCTGGTTTTACAGGAATCAGACCATGTGTATTTTTAGACCCAATAGTGAATGAGGTCGATGGATTTGTTATAGGAGTGGTAACAAGTTTCAGAAAAAGGATCTTTTTTGGAGGGTAGTATCGAATGGGTTTATGCGGAGTTTTGATTAAGAGTCTAAAGTGTGACGGATGTATCATAGGGTAGATATCCGAACGATCGTGGGGTAAAGGAGAGTAATTGATGGGAGTCGATTACGCTTTAAATAATTGTAATGCACAAATAGAAACCGGAAGGGTATGAGTGGAAATCGAAGCGAATGTGGCTCCTGTTTGAAGAACGGTTACCTCATCTATTACTTGAAAAACTTAAAACACAATTCATGCAAGTGTGTATATTATTGCAAGAATTTAAACATGATGCAAGTTCCTTTTGGACGATGAAAGATTGTCTTTGGTCAATGAAAATGACGTCCTTAGACCATGATGTCCAGGGCCATAAATCATGAGATAAGAGATTTGCGTGCCATTAAATTATGTTCTCGGTCCATGAGAATGGTGCCTCTGAACCATGACGCCTTTGAATAATAGTGCGCAGCATTGAGAGATCTTCAGGCCATGATATGGTGTCTTCAGGCTATGAGGATGATACCTTCGGACTATGACGCCTTTGGACAAGTTGGCTATGTATCAGCCCATGAAGTGCAGAGACATGATACCAAAGGTGACAACAAGATAGAGCTTAGTCTTGTGTAGAGTTTTGGGGCAAAGCTTAGCCTCAAGAGAAAAAATAATGCAAAGTCTAGAATATGGCAATAATTATGCAGCGGGAGTCAAATCTTAGTCTCACAAGAAGGAAGCACTTAGCCTCATGCAAATATGGATCTATGGCTTAGCCTCATTCAAAGAGACGACAGTGCTTAGCCTTATACAAGTGCGGAGGCAGGAATTAGCCTCATGCATGATTTGAGATAGGGCTTAGTCTCATGCAAGGAGAAGGTGGTGCTTAGCCTTATACAAATAGGGAGGCAGGGCTTAGCCTCATGCAATATTTGAGAAAAGGCTTAGTCTTATGCAAAGAGAAGGCAGTGCTTAGCCTTATGCAAATATGGAGGCAGGGCTTAGCCTCATGCAAGATTTGAGACAAGGCTTAGTCTCATGCAAAGAGAAGGCAATGCTTAGCCTTATGCATATGAAAAGGCAGGGCTTAGCCTCAAGCAAGATTTGAGACAAGTCTTAGTCTCATGAAAAGAGAAGGCAATGCTTAGCCTTATGCAGATGCAGAAGCAGGGCTTAGACTCATGCAAGATTTGAGATAAGGCATAGTCTAATGCAAAGAGAAGGCAATGCTTAGCCTTATGTAGATGCAGAGGCAGGGCTTAGCCTCATGCAAGATTTGAGACAAGGCTTAGTCTCATGCAAAGAGAAGCCAATGCTTAGCCTTATGCAAATAGGGAGGCATGGCTTAGCCTTATGCAAGGTTCGAGACAAGGATTAGTCTCATGCAAAGAGAAAGCAGTGCTTAGCCTTATGCAAATAAGGGAGGCAGGGCTTAGCCTCATGCAAGATTTGTGACAGGACTTAGTCTCATGTAAAGAGAAGGCCATGCTTAGCCTTATGTAGTGAACAAGTAGCAAATAGGAGTAGAATATTTTATAGCTGGAGGTATATTTGCGTCTCGTGGCCTGATTGTTTTAACGATAGTGACTTTGATATGTGTATATGTGCGATTACTCCTGTTATGCTAACTGTGCCTGCATCCAAAGGAAAATCGTGAGTTTTATGAAGGAAGATTGGTTCGTGCATTCGTTTACTTACTTGCTTTGCTTTGTTCTGGAGGCCCTGCTCGAGTTACCCTGAGTAACACCTGGCGGCCATAGAAATAAAGTTTTCGAAATATGCACTTATTGATGAAATAGAGTTATTTTAGAAAAAATAGTGATATGTAATATCAAGAAATTTAGATAAGCTAATGACTGTCACACTTTTTAGAGACATTGATCCTCCTCAAAATTCCGCCCCAGTTTGATCTTTTGGTCATTCTACGTGTAGCGAGATTATTGGATCTACTCTGGAATTTTAAGAATCCTTCTCAAAATTTTGTCCCAATTGCGTAACCGATTTCTGACTTTCTAGCATATGATGGCGTCGGCTGGACTTGCTTCGCAATTTTGAGGGTCCTGCTCAAAATTCTGCCCCAGTTTCTGATTGTGAGGGAAATGGAAATTTTATTATGATATGACCGAACTTGCAGGGCTGTCTACGTATCCCCTCTTAAATGGGAATGAGGTCAAGCATAGTTCATTTACATCATATGAAGGAATGTAAACAATCTAAACATAGTATCTCTTGATTGCGTCTAAATTGATTGGTTTTGGCCAAACTTCTCCGTCCATTTCTGCAAGTATGAGTGCTCCTCCTGTTATAACCCGATGATCCATGTAAGCACCTTGCCAGTTGGAAGAGAATTTCCCTTTGGCTTCATCTTGATGCGGGAAGATCTTATTCAACACCAACTATCCCTGTATGAATTATCTTGGTTTGACCCTTTTGTTGAAAGTTCTGGATATTCTGTTATGATAAAGCTCACCGTGACATACTGCATTCATTCTTTTTCCATCTATGAGGGCTAGTTTGTCATAGTGGATCCTTATCCATTCTGCATCGTTGAGTTCGGCTTCCTGCATGATCCTTAAAGAAGGAATTTCTACCTCGACTGGAGTGACAGCTTCGGTAGCATAAACCAGTAATTAAGGGGTTGCCCCAGTTGATGTGCGGACCATAGTGCGGTACCCTAATACGGCAAAGGATAACTTCTCGTGCCATTGTATGTGATATTCTACCATCTTCTTAGTATCTTCTTGATATTTTTGTTGGCAGCTTCCACAACTCCATTCATTTGAGGCATGTATGTTGTAGAGTTTTTGTGCTTGATTTTGAAGGTTTCACACATGTCTTTCATCAGTTCGCTATTGAGATTAGCGGCATTATCAGTGATAATGGACTCCGGAACCTTGAATCGGCGAACAATATGATACTTGATAAAGTGTGCAATGAATTTTGGTTACAGCTTTGTAATATATGGCTTCTACCCATTTTGTGAAATAGTTGATGGCCACTAAAATGAACCGATGCCTGTTAGAAGTGGTAGGCTCAATTGGACCAATGACATCACTTCCCCAGGCAGCAAAAGGCCAAGGTGCACTAGTTGCATTGATCTCATTTGGTGGTACCTTTATCATGTCTACACGTACTTGGCATTGGTGGCATCTCTGGATGTACCTGATGCAATCCGTTTCCATGGTCATCAGAAAATATCCAGCTCCGAGTATTTTCTTGGCCAGAACAAAACCGTTCATATGTGGTCCACAAGTTCTAACATGTATCTCCTCAAGAAATATGGAAGCCTCATTTGCGTTAACACACCCCAACAATCCCAAATCAGGAGTTCTTCTATACAGGGTCCCTCCGCTTTGGAAGAAGTGATTAGGCACCCTTCGCAGGGTGCCTTTCTGAGTATGGTTTGCCTGTTTCGGATATTCTCTTTTTGCCAAATATTCTTTGATATAGTGTAACCAAGGTTTTCCATCCGTTTCTTCTTCAACATGCGCACAGTAAGCCGGTTGGTTATGGATTTTCACCGTGATGGGACTGATGAAATTCTTGTCTAGATGTTGTATCATTGATGATAAGGTGGCCAGTGCATCTGTGAAATCGTTCTAGACTCTCGGAACATGTTTAAATTCTATCTTTGTGAATCTCTTCATTAGTTACTGCACATGATACAAGTATGGTAGTATCTTGGTGTTTTTCGTAGCCCATTCTCCTTTAACTAGATTTACCAAACGATCTGAATCGCCAATTTGTAAGGCCCCGTAAATCATTTTTGGTCTCAAAACTTAGTAACTCGTGGTGTCGACTCCGAATATGTGTTAAGAATGGGTAGAATGCGGTTCGGACCCTTGGTAGTGATCTAAGCCTTTAAAAATCAAAAGAATCATTTTTTCCAGAAATTGTCAAATATGCGGTCCAGAATGCGGTCGCAGATCAGCTACGCGGACCGCATTCCTACCACAGAGTGAAGCAGAAGAATAGTCAAAGTTGATGTCAAAAATGCGGTCCATTATGCGATCGCATAATCGATATGCAGACCGCATTCCTACCGCAGAGTGAACCAGAGAGTTGGTCTAAGTTGATGTTGAAAATGCGGTCCATTCTCCGATCACAGAATCGAAATGCGGGCCACATTTACACCGCATACCCAGGCAGAGATGTTCAGTGATTAGGGTCAGTTCTGCGGTCCAATATGCGGACCGCATTTTGGTTCTGCGATCGCAGAATGGACCGCCGATCTCACCCGGGCTTCTATTTTCTAAAATTTAAAACCCGACCCCCTTTCTAATATAAAGCCCTAACCCCTCATTTTAACCATTCTTCTGAAAAAAATAAGAGAGAGGGAGGAGGGGTTCTTGAGAGGAAAGTTTATCTTCTTCAAAATTGTTCCTCAAATTACCGGGTCCGGAAAATTTTAAAGCAAGTGTCTTCATCTCCATTTCTACAGGTAAAATCCCTAACCCTTTTTCCTTGATTTCCAGATTTTTAAGCTAAGGGAGGGAGTCTCATGCTTTGATTCTTGAAATAATGGGTGGAATGCATGTCTTTCAAAATCTAAAATTTAGTAAGGGGAATTGGGTAGAAGTAAGGGGCTGTGCTCGATAACCTAAATGTGTTCGGGTAGT
>MU687230.1:0-17836 GCA_026770625.1 Nicotiana glauca
TCATACGTATCGGCCTATAGCAACCATATAAGTCATTACACTAATATGATTGTAGTAAGGTAATTATATCGTTGTAGTTCGTAGTAATGTCAACCGCCTATATAATAGCCGCTTATATTAAGGTCATACGTATCGGCCTATAGCAATCATATAAGTCCATTCACTAATATGGTTGTAGTCGTATGACGTATGATAATTACATCGTTGCGATTCACAATAATTTATTGTCTATATATTTTCATCATTAAGATCATACGTATCGGCCTATATCAACCATATAAGTCCATTCACTAATATGATTGTAGTAAGGTAATTATATCATTATGGTTCGTAGTAATGTCGACCGTTTATATAATAGCCGTTTATATTAAGGTCATACGTATCGGCCTATAGCAACCATATAAGTCATTACACTAATATGATTGTAGTAAGGTAATTATATCATTGTGGTTCATAGTAATGTCGACCGTTTATATAATAGCCGTTTATATTAAGGTCATACGTATAGGCCTATATTAACCATATAAGTCATTACACAAATATGATTGTAGTAAGGTAATTATATCGTTGTGGTTCGTAGTAATGTCGACAGTTTATATAATAGCCGTTTATATTAAGGTCATACATATCGGCCTATAGCAACCATAGAGGTTACCCACTAATATGATTGTAGTAAGGTAATTATATCGTTGTGGTTCGTAGTAATGTCAACCGTTTATATAATATCCGTTTATATTAAGGTCATACGTATCGGCCTATAGCAACCATATAAGTCCATTCACTAATATGGTTGTAGTCGTATGATGTATGATAATTACATCGTTGCGATTCACAATAATTGATCGTCTATATATTTTCATTATTAAGGTCATATGTATCGGCCTATATCAACCATATAAGTCCATTCACTAATATGATTGTAGTCATATAACCTAAGCTAATTATATCATTATGATTCATAGTAAGCTCGACCTTTTATATAATAGGCGTCTATATAACTTCATTAATTAAGGTCATATATATTACCTTATTTATATAATAGTAAATATATAATTATATATATTTTTATTGGTTAATCTTAATTATAATAAAAGGGAAATCATGATACTTTTAGGACTAATGTATTCTAGCTTCTTTTTTAGATGGGAAAAGAAGAAGATATTTTTTGACTAAAATGTTAAATACAAATTTCGGAGGGAAACAAAGGGAAAAGTAAAAATATAATTGGAGGAAAATTGAAAGTTTTTACTCTTTATATATCTCTTAAACACAAGAACAACATCTTCAACTCTCTAAACAAAATAGATACCATAAACATGAATGCTAACGTATGGATTGAAAAAGAATTCTATCCATGGTTTTGGATGAAGGTGCCCAAATCGTACATTAAGCGTGATTTTCTGGTAATTTTATTTTTCTTAAATTTTCATGATTTGATAATTGTTGATTATCCCAACTAGCCATAAACCCTGAAACCTATCTATACATTATGTTCTTGCAGTTTATTCCAAAGAGATTTTGTGGCTATCTTCCCCCTATTTTGCTTAAAACAATGCTTCGATGTAATGAGAAGGAGTGGGCTGTGACTCTCAAAAGTGGTGTTCGTAGAAGACTCGTCAATGGGTGGAAACAATTTGTTGTCGACAATAATCTGAAGAAAGGGAATGTCCTTCTCTTTGAACTAGTTGAGGCTACATCAGGGGTTGTGATCTTCTCTGTTGAAGAGCTAGGATTAACTAATGCTTAGCTTGATAATTTCATCTCTTTAGTTATATGTAATGACTTCACATGGATCGTAGTAATGGATTAATATGATTGTTATTTATAATATTATTTGTATTTTTTTTCCATTTATTATTGTTATATTTTTTTTTATTTCAAGAAGACTCATATTTTATAAATAGCCAATTAAAATTGGGAAGTCATTAAATAGTGCAGAATTCCCCCAATTTTTTTCTATCATTTTACAAACAAGAACAAGACTATGAAAATTATTTTCTTTTTCCCAAAAAAGTTTAAAAATCGACATTAATTTGCTCATTAATCAAAAGCTAAACCTAAATATAAACCTAAACGAACCTAAATCAAAAGAGAACATAAACCTAAACCTAAACCTAAACCTAAACAAGGATCAATTAATCTTTGTAAGGATACAATATAATGGGGCATATTATACAATCTTTACATGGATTAATCAATTCTTCTAAGGTAAGACTATATGAGATAAAACCTATGAAGTGCACTTCCACTATATGGCAGAATTTTAAAAAATAAAATAAAATAAAAACAATCTGTAAAACGAAAACAATCTGTATAGTCATGGAGGAGTGTAACGGTGCATAGAGGAGTGAAATATACTACTGGAAATTGTAATGGTTGCATGAAGGAGTGTAAGGGGCTACAGGGAAGTGCAATGGATGCATGCAGGAGTGGAAGGGGCTGCTATTGGGAAGTGTAATGGTTGCCTAGGGTCTCTACAAAGAGACTTTAATTCCTACCGGGAAGTGGAAAGAGATTATAATCCTCCCTATATATTTTTCTGAAAATATGCTAGACCTACGTAAGACAATCAAACTAGAAATACTACTAAGCATAACGATGGATAAGTCCCCGACAAAGAAACCTGTTGAACAACCGCTGAATGGCTCGCCTGTGAGTCATAACATCTTGTACCAAGATCTGAAGCGTGATTACACCAAGCTGAAGCGTGAGGTTACAGAGTTGATTGAGAGGGTGGTTCGTGATAGTAGCATTGATTACCTCAAGAGTGTCATGTTGGAAGAGCATCCCCTTACTTCGCTCTATACTATGCTTGACGATATGCCCACACCATCCGTCCATAATGGAGCTAAGAGCAATTCTATCATTGTTATCACTAGTGATACCGAGTCCGCCTCCAAGACCTCAAAGTCTCTTTCAGTGAACCAGAATATTGAGTAGTCCATGCATTATTAAGATTTATTTCATTTCTTTTTGATTATGTGTTTGTTCGTCTATGAAGTTTTCTACCCCCTATGTTGATGTTTTTATTTTTCAAGTTATGTATTGGTGATGTTATCACCCAATCTCGTATTAATGAAGGAAATTATTATTATTATTATGTTTTAAATCTTTTTCATATTTTATATTTTTTTATGAACTTTTTCCAGATTACCTGGGTTCTTGTATTAGCAAGAATAGAGTTTGATTATACAACAAAAGGGTATAGAAAATCCTTCTAAAAACAACAAGGTATCACACCTCCTTTTTCGGCTACTCCCGCAAGGGCGTAAAGGAGTTTTTCCAATTAAAGGACAATCGGAACGGAATTTATTATTAAGAATTCAGAATCGCCACTTGGTTGATTAATGGTGTCCCAAGTCACCGGTTTTAATCCCGAACCGAGAAAAAATATGACTCTGTATTACAGTCTGCGAACCAGAAATCCGGGTAAGGAATTCTGTTAACCCGGGAGAAGGGGTTAGGCACTCCCGAGTTCTGTGGTTCTAGCACGGTCGCTCAACTGATATATTTGGCTAAAGTTATCTGATTTTAATACATGTTCTAACTCATGTGCAAATTTTAACTTTTTAACCGCTTTTATCATTATTTTTAATTAAGGAAGATTGCAACGTCGTTAAAACACGTCTTGAACCACATCACATAAATGCACCCGTAATTTTCGACACATTTTAACTTCGTTGGGATTTGGATTTGGGTCACATAAATGTGCACCCTAGTTTAGGAAAGTAATATTATTAAACAACGCGCCTAAAGTGACTAACGTGTTATTAACTTTGCGGGAGGCCATGAAAATTTGCTAAATGGCACGTCCCGAATTCTACAGGATAAAGTTAATTATGCGAGGGTCATCCATTTTAAGATTTTATTTGGCACGGCGCGCCTCAAATTTTTCCAAAATAAATGAGAAATAGTGCCCAAAAACTTATAACGTTCCTATAAAACTTATTACACTGCCTAACCATAAATAGACACGATTATGTAATCACCAACGATACTAATTCATGGCTAACAAGATTTTAACTTCAAATATGAAATCAACACGTTAAATGAATAATTAACAATAACTCTTTTGGGGATAGCAAAATTATTAACCACGTTGAGCTTTGCAGCACATGCTTTGCAAACAATCAACCCTTCTTCCGACTTTACACCTATCCTTCGAGACCTAACTGTTTCTCTACACATCATCATATGAATTCTTCGTCGAATATTTCTAGATCTAGTTTACCAAGAGCACCAGTAGATCAAATGAGCCTGAAGGTGATTTCAGAGGAGATTAATCACAATTACTTTGGATCACAAGTTCATACAACTGAATAAATTTACTTAGGTTCACTAGACAATTTTTGCTTGATGATGGAAATCTGAAAACAAGCAACAAAGCTTTAACTAACTAATGATTAAATTATCTTATAAGAACAGAGTAATCACAAGACAAACAAACAACAAATCAAACACTAATAAACTAGCGAAGGCATATGGGATTTCATTATAAGAACAAAACAAAATACCGTATCAAAGGATTATACTAACAAAATAATAGGCGTAGTAAAGAGAGAGAGTGGACCTTTAGGCCAAGCAATTTTTCATAACTTGAATGAGATTTACAGTAGAGTAAAACTGACACAACTTGTGCGGCGAACAATGAGAAAGCTTGAACGCCTCGGACCGAAAATTCGAACGACTTCAGCTAAACCTCAACCACTGGAGTTATTTTGGATTTATTTTTCATGGTTTTATTCAGCTGGGTTCATGGCTGAAATTGCTGTCTATTTAATTTTGTTTCATGGTGTTTGAAAACTGAAAGCAAGAGCAAAATGAATAAGGTGTTTATGGGCTATTTTTTGTAGAAGATTTCTATGGTTAAAGGTGATAGTTTTAGCTCTCTTTTCTTAAGAGCCAGTGACGATGAAGTACTTCAAGGATTCTATGGGAATTGTGGTTGCTGGCTTTTCTTCATTAGGCTCTAGGTTTTCGTCGGTGTTTTATCCATGAAGATGATATCAGGGGTGGGGGTTGTACTGTTGCGGCTGCGCTTCCTCCCTCTAAAGTGTATTTTTTGTGTGTATATATAGTAGTGTATAGGGTGTGTGTGGGGAATAGTTTTCGGGGGGAAATATTTTGGGGGAAAATATCTTTTGGGAGGGAAAATATTTTGGGGAAGGTCTTTTTGGGGAAAGTCTTATGTGGGGAATATTTTTTGGGGAAGGGTTCTTCTAATTTTTTTATTCTCAATTTCTTTTTATCTTCTTTTTTTTTATTAAAAATCCTAAAATTAAAACCTAAATTATCTAAAATTATACTAATTATGAAAATTATAAAAGCTACTTAATCCTAAATTAAAAGAGAAAAATCAATAAAAGGAAAAGGTATAAAAATGAAATATTATTATTTTTTTTATTTTTAATTTTTTATGAAAACCAAATGACTTCCGCTAAAACCTAAATGCCATGCAAGATATTTATTTTTTTTGGTATTTATTATTTTGATTTTAAAATATTAAAATGCATGAAATGCGACTAAATAAAGAAAAAAATTCCTAAAAAATTAATAAAAATTATTTTGATCTATTTTTAGGAGTTATCTTCATGTAGAGCAAAAATCACGTGCTTACAGTTGCCCCTCTTTTCTCGAAAACACGAAGAGTTTTCGGGCAAAAATAAAGTAAGCACTGTGAAGGATTTTTGCCCATTTGAAACTCCATGAGAAGCATTTTTGAAAAACTGTCTGACCGAACCTTGCTTCAAAGGTTGCCTACATATCCTTGGCTATAAAGGAATCAGGTCAGGTGTAGTTCGGAAGTGAATGAGGTGATGGAGTACCGAGTTTGAGAGTCGAGTGAGGTTCCGTCTGAGGCTCCAGTCCGCTGTCCCGTTATAACATCAAAATCAAAATTGAAAAGACTAACTAAGACTGTCGACTATAAGTTACAAGATTCCTATCTATAAGTCTTCTGAAGCTTGATCTTGAGTCTTGAATGGTTCTTCATGCAGACTTTGGATCTGAACCTTGACGCTTGCTAGTTGCAGGTGCTTCATTCTTCATCAGCTTTTCGGACCAAACCCGGACACCACACCATGCTTGTGACTCCAATCATGTCTTAAGCAATTCACATCTTTCTCTACTTCTGCATTTGGATTCACTTTCGCCTTCTTTTGTTTCTCCTTTTCTTTTATTATTTTAGATTGTGACCAACTTCCGCTGGTCATCCCGGACTGTTGACTCGCATTATTCCCGCAAGCCTCCTTTGTTGCTGACTTGAATTGTGATTTGAGATGTTTTACCCTATCTCCGAGTGATGCTTGACTGCTAAGACTTGAAACATATACCTCTGTTCTCCAGGCGGGCTCCTGACTGCTAACACTTGAAATGTATTCCCTTATTCTCCAGGTGGGCTCCTGATTGTCGTCGCTTGAAAAGTATTCCCTTATTCTCCAGGTGGGCTTCTGACTGCAATGCTTGAAAATATTCCCTTATTCTCCAGGTGGGCTCCTGACTGCAATAAAATAGACAAACAAAGAAAATTTTCTGCCCCATTTTGGTAACTGGGCACATCATGTTATCCAATATCAAAAATTAAAAGCTAAAATTTGAATTGTACTTCCCTTGTTCTCCAGGTGGGCGCCTGACTGTTGAAACTCGAAATGTATTCCCTTATTATCCAGGTGGGCTCCTGATTTGCTGAACTTGAAAAGTATTCCCTTGTTCTCCAGGTGGGCTCCTGACTGCAATAAAATAAACAAACAAAGAAAAATTTTCTGCCCCAGTTTGGTAACTGGGTACAACATGTTATCAAATGTTAAAAATTAAAAGCTAAAATTTGAATTGCAATTCCCTTGTTCTCCAGGTGGGCGCCTGACTGCTGAAGCTTGAAAAGTATTCCCTTGTTCTCCAGGTGGGCTCCTGATTGCAACGCTTGAAAAGTATTCCCTTGTTCTTCAGGTAGGCTCCTGACTGCAACAAAAATAGACAAACAAAGAAAATTTTCTGCCCCAGTTTGGTAGCTGGGCAGACTTGTGAATTGTTACCTAAGCTATTGATACGATGGTGAAAACAGAACTAACGACTTGATTGGCATGTACGACCTTTGTGAGTAAAACCATTTGACTAAAATTTTATCCTAGGAGAAACTTCATCAGACTAGGTTTTTTTTGTTATCTTAAGAGAAGGATTAATCATACTAAGGTTAGGAGAAAATTTATCAAACTAGGTCCATTTTTTATTATCTTAGGAGAAGGTTTCATCAGACTAAAATTTAGATCCTAGGAGAAGATTCATCAGACTAGGTTTACTATCTCAGGAAAAAGATTCATCAGACTAAGATTTGGACTATAGGAGAAGATTCATCAGACTAGGTCTATTTTTTATTATCTTAGGAGAAGGTTTCATCAGACTAAGATTTGGATCCTAGGAGGCAGTTCCTCAGACTAGGGTGTTTTGCTATCTTAGGAGAAAGATTCATCAGACTAAGATTTTGATCCTAGGAGGCAGTTCCTCAGACTAGGGTGTTTTGCTATCTTAAGAGAAAGATTCATTAGACTAAGATTTTGACTCTATGAGAAGATTCATCAGACTAGGTCTATTTTGTTTATCTTAGGAGAGAGTTTCATCATACTAAAATTTGGATCCTAGGAGGCGGTTCCTCAGACTAGGGTATTTTGTTATCTTAGGAGAAAGATTCATCAGACTAAGATTTGGACTCTAGGAGAAAATTCATCATACTAGGTCTATTTTGTTATCTTAGGAGAAAGATTCTTCAGACTAAGATTATGACTCTAGGAGAAGGTTCATCAGACTAGGTCTATTTTGTTATCTTAGGAGAAAGATTCGTCAGACTAAGATTTTGACTCTAGGAGAAAATTCATCAGACTAGGTCTATTTTGTTATCTCAGGAGAAAGATTCATCAGACTAAGATTTTGACTCTAGGAGAAGGTTTATCAGACTAGGGTTTTTATCTTAGGAGAAAAATTCATCAGACTAAGATTTGATTTGGAGAAAAATCCATCAGACTAGGCCTTTTATCCTAGGAGGAAACATTGTGAAAAGTAATGGCAAAGGTCAATGATTTGAGAAACTTCCCTTTTGTCGGCTCTCCTCTTCTTCCTTTTCTTTCCTTTCCTTTCTTGTTCCCTTACTGTTGAACCAACTTTCTTGCACTGTTTTGTTCCTGTTTCAAACAACAAAAACTTGTGAGTTTAAAATGTGGTGGTTGTTTAGTGGCCTTGAACTTTGAAGGTGGCCCGACATCCTCCTTTTGTTGCATTGCATGAATTGTCATCTCCCGAATCCTTATATTTCATATGAATCCCGTAGTATGTCTATTGTCCCCACTTCGTGTATATGATGTTCTTTCTTGGCTTGACCACTGGCTTCGGCCTTGAGTTTATTGTTCCTTCACTTATCACGATGACTGATTCCCACTCGAAGATCTTGCTTGTTTATTGACTAACCACTTGCTACCATTAACGTAGCACATATCTCTAATCCATTCACCAAACATCCTCTATCTGTTGCATTGTTCCTAAATTGATACGTTCCAAACCCTTGTATTTCACACGAACCCCAAAACATGTTGATTGTGGCCAACTCATTGTGCATGTTGTTTTCTCCTGACTTGACGCCTTGATGTTTTTACCAGATCCTGTTTTGTTTAATTGGAAAGCTTGGTGGCAGATTTTGAAGTCATTTCTCACTTGTTTTGAACAACCGACCCAAAAAGAGGGAGTAAAACAAGGTGGGAGGAATAGAGTAAAGGACAATGGAAAGAGACGATTCCTAACAAGAAACCTACAGAGTAGCAACCCATCAGATGTGGATACCGACTCTAACAACCTTGACATGCACCTGCAGCCTACTATGTTTAGCAAATCTGATGTTCAGCTCTTGTTGTACCTTTTGTCGTGAAACTGGGCTTCAATGCTCCGCTTGCTCGATCTGATTCACAATTATTATTCGACTTCTAGTGCCCGAAGGGTTTTTACCATCAAGCCTCTCTCATTTTGATTTTTCTCTCAACTCACCATCACCTTATGGTGCCCGTGAAGGTTTTCACCAATAAGACTCTCTCATTTTGATCTCTCTCAACTTTCATCGCCTTGGGGGTACCCGTGAGGGTTCTCATCAACAAGACTTTCTCATTCTTCATTTCCTTCGTTTGGACCGGAGTGTTGCCCCTGATATGATTCACCTCTGCTCGCTTGACTTGGCATATCTCAAAGATTGATCAGAAGGTATTTCTCTGGACCGTAACGTAGGCTTTTGGACGGGGATAGAAAGAAAGGTATAGAGGCTCAAAATAATTCAACGTAGGTTCAAAATTACAACTTTCGGAATCATATTTCTCGCAACAACCACAACTTCTGCCCCAGTTTTCTTCTTGGGGATTTTTGGACTTTTGTTTTGTTGTGACTGAACCTCGGAGAGGCTGCCTACGTACCCTTTCGGGATCAAGTCAAACGTAGTTCAGGCGACTACTTTTGTTGTTGCGATCTTTCTTCCACTTTTCTTTTCCTTTATTTTCATTCTTTTCTTTTCCTTCCCTTTTCTTTTCTTTTCTCTTTTTGCTTTTTATTTTCTTTTCTCTTCTTTTCTTTCTTTTTCTTTTCTCTTTTTGCTTTTCTTTTCTTTTCTTTTCTCTTCTTTTCTTTATTTTTTCTTTTCTCTTTTTGCTTTTTCTTTTCTTTTCTCTTCTTTTCTTTTCGTTCTTTTCTTCTCTCTTCTTTTCTTTCAATTTCCCTTCATTAATTTTTTTTTCTTGTTTCTCCACTTACTTCCCCATTCTAGCTTGTGAGTCTTATTATTGATTCCGAAAGAGGGGTATGCAAGAAAATAATCGAGGCTCAAAAGGGTAACAAAGGATAAAGTATTTGGATATCAGAATAAAATGCCTTCGTCATTCCAATCTCCAAAACATGCCAAGTACAAACTACACAGTTAAACAAACTGCGGAAAACACACATAACACCTTTTGATTGATTCACACATTTGCCTTTTGTATCTGTTAATTACCTAGCACCATTGGACAACAATCTCAGTACCACAAACGGTCCTTGCAGACTTGAGGAAAACCGATGATGCAATTTAACGGTATTTCTTTATGTTCTATCTGCCCCAAGTTTCACTTGATTTGGGCTCGAAGTGGTCTCAAAATGCCTTTACTTATTTCCCTTGAATGTCCTTACATCTTCAACATTGTTCCATTAATAAATTGACTGTTAAAAACTAGGCTGAGAATTATGCGTGCATGTCATGTCACTAGAACCAGCATAAAAGAATTGTAAAGGGAGAAGGGAACTAAATAAAATGACTAGAAATGGCAGGAAATAGAGAATTTTATTAGACTGACGGTGAAAGGATTTAAACAATAAAACAAGCAAATTGAACTAGTTACAGCCCTTGAACAAACCTAGACGGCACCAAACAAGCTATTATGACTAAACAAAGCAAAGTGAAAAGATAGAAGGGTTTGAGTCACAAGACAATGTCCGGATTACAACCCTGAGAATAACCCGGACAACAGAAATGACAACAAAATAAACCACCAAAACTCTATTCTGGCTAACCAAGAGATGGAGCGTCTTTCCAACCACATAACTCGACACCTTAGCCACTGGATTGCCCATCAAAATTACTGGGACCTTCATTCAATAAGTTTCTGAGAGGATTCTCATACTCCTCGTCACCATGGATCTTCCCCACAAAATGTGCACCGCCATGTGCAGGTAAAGGATTCTGTGCAATGTTCTGGGTGCCACTGTCCTGGACTGCAATTATCCCTTCCTGAATCATTCTTTCTATCTCTCTTTTCAAATCCCGGCAACTTTCAACATCGTGCCCCTGGGCGTTGGAATGGTATTCACACCTTTTAGAAGGTTCAAAGCTTCTTGCACGCTTGTCCACCTGATTCGGAGGGATTGGTGCAATCAAGTTATAATGCTTTAGTTTCTCAAACAATTCTGCATATGACTCTCCGATGGGGGTGAAAGTTTCCTGCTTATGTGCCCTCTCTTGCTTGAAATTTTGGCTAGCTTGCAAACCTGCTCCAGGGGGATTTCTGTAGGCTCTTGGAGGTGGCTAGGTGTATTGAGTTGGGTAAGAATTTTGTAGAGTGAGTGCACGCCATGGAGCATGGGTAGGATACTGGGGATATGTGTGGGCATGGTGGACAGAGAAGTGGGGACCACATGGTGGGTAATAGTGCTGTGGAGTGTGGGAGTAGGTTTGGGGACATGGTCGTGGTTGAGGGTAATAGGGTGATGGGCCCCTGGACCAAGTTCTCGAGTCAACTGCTGCCACATCTTCTTTCTTTTTCTTTCCCAGTACCCCTCCGCTCTGGATGGCCTGAGTAGTTGCCTTGATTGCCGAATGGCTCATGATTTTGTCGGATTTGAGCCCCTCTTCAACCATACTGCCCATTTTCACTACCTAGTTAAAAGATTTTCCCACTGCTGACACCAGATGACCATAGAAAGTAGTCTTCAAAGCCTGTAAGAAGTAATCGACCATCTCGCTTTCTTTCATTGGAGGATCGACTCTTGCTGCCTGTTCTCTCCACCGGAACCCGTATTCCCTGAAACTTTCCCCTGGCTTCTTCTCAATTTTAATCAGTGATAGACGGTCCTGGACGATTTCTAGATTGTACTGAAAGTGGCATGCAAACGCTTGGGCCAAATCATCCCAGGTATACCATCGAGCATGATCCTGGCACGTGTACCATTCCAAGGCCGCACCACTGAGACTCTGGCTAAAGTACGCCATCAAAAACTCATCCTTTCCTCCGGCTCCTCTCATCTTACTACAAAATCCCCTCAGATGGGCTACCGGATCACCATGTCCATGATATAGGTCAAATTTTGGTAACTTGAATCCCGCAGGTAACTGGACATCAGGAAACAAGCACAAATCCTTGTAGGCCACACTGACTTGACCGCCCAATCCTTGCATGTTCCTAAAGGATTGCTCCAGGCTTTTTGCTTTTCAAAACATCTCTTCCTGTTCCGGATCCTTAAGCGGCTTGTCATTTCCATCGGGAGCTCAAGTTGAGGAGTGTGGGAATATGGCTCAGGAACTTTAAAGGTAGGCTCAGGAGCGTAGTACTGGCCGTCATGAGTTGGAAATAATGGCTTACTGGAAGATCTTTGCAATGTGGTAGATGGAGGCGCCACAAAGACAGGGGTGATTGGTGGAGGAGGGTTTTGTTCGGGTGGTGGAGCTTGGGAAGGATAGGAGGTGGTGCCATAATTCTGTTGGTAGAAAGGGAAAGGTGCAGATGAATTCGCAGGAGGAAGCTCCTGAGACTGAGCCAAAGGTGGGAGTATGCTGGATTGGCGGTGTAAACTGGCGCCGGCTGACCCTTAGCCCAGGCCTGATGCATCTCGGCCATCTGCTACCTCAACTTATACATCTCTTCCCTCATTTCTTTGACATCCACCACTTCTATCTCTTTTGACGGGTCCACAATACTGATATCTGATTCTTGGCCTGTCATGTTCAGTTTATTCGACTGGGTGTTGTAGGAATGGGTTGCCAGGATGCTGACTGGCTTTTGTCCTTGTGTTGTAAAGAAGAGTTACCACTTTGAAATCATAAACTAACCACCTTTCTGGAATGACACGACAAAAATGAAACATCATGTTAGTGTTAGGGCATTTAACAGCTTTTGATCGGGCGCATGCGTCATCCCGGCTTTTTCCTTAATTCCAATTGCAAACTTTCTCTTTCTTTGTTTTTCTTCTTTTCACTCTTGCCTTTGTCTTCTCTTGTTCCTATTTTCTCCCTTTCTTGATTTTTCTTTTCTTTCTTTCTTGTTTTTCCGCTATTTTCCTTTCTTTTTGCCCTTTTTGTGGTTGTTCCTCTCTTTTTTTTCCTTTTTCTTTTGGTTATGGTCGAATCCTACGTGGATTGCCTACGTATCATGACCCCGTATGAATCAGACCGAGCGTAGTTCTTGCAAATAAGTGCAAAATTGAATACAAGAAAATATTTTTTGAGAATTTTCAAATTAACAAACTGCGATTACAAAAACTACTAGACAATTTGTTTTTCTTTTTCAAAAAGGAAAGTACAAAATAGCCTCAAAACAAAATTACAGACTCGACTAATCTAGGAGTACATCAAAGCTTCAAATCCCGGGGTCCACGGGGCATCACTCGGCATTGCCGCAGACCTGCGCAAGACTGAGAAGGCTTCAATATCAACTGTGACTATTTAAAGAAAACTTGCCATGTAATGACTTATTTTGACTTTAAAAAAAATGAAAAGTGGCTATCCTTCAAAAGTATTTATTTTAAGAAAACAAAGACTCAGTTTTGCAAATACGGCCTTTCAGCACTTCCGAATGGGAGATTTTAAGGTTGTGCCCGCAAACCATTTTAAGATGATTCAGGGTGGTTGTTCTTGTAAAAACAGCCTTCCGGCGCCCTTTTGGGTTCAACAAGAATGGCGTCACCCAACTTATTGGATAAAAATTAAAATTTTAGGTATTTTTGGCTATTTTGCAAAAGGGGTGGTTTGACCCGATGAGGGTTGCCTACGTATCTCACATCCGGTGAGAATCAAACCAGCATAGTTCGGGCAAATTAACGAACTATTTTAAAATAAGAGTTTTTTTTTTCATTTTTATTTTTGGCATTTCAAAAGAAAATAACAAAACTACTTTCAAAAATAATACTTTTTTTTCATTTTCATTTTTCATGGCAAGACAAACTATTTTCCTTTTCTATTTTTTTTTTTTTTTGAAAACAAGACAAAATAACGACTCTTTTTTCCTTTTTTATTTTCAACGAACAAATAAACAATCTATTTTTCCCAAACTAAAATAAAGACTCTTTTTCTTTTTCTGTGCACAACTTCCAAAAATAAAGACTATTTTTATAATTTTCCTTTGCTTTTAGTAAAATAAACTATTAAAAATAAAACATTTCCATCTTTTCATTCATTTTTTTTTTCGAAATTTCGGCCGAGTTTCGATAGCATTTGGGTATCGATTTTTCTAAAACTAAACAATTAATTCTTTACACTGCTATTTCTCTCTTTTTCTCTTTTTCTCTTTTTCTTTTTTTCTCAATTTCACAAGATTTTCGATGTTCAAAAGCCGGTCAGCATGCGGGCCAGAGACAAATAAATGCAACACGTAAAATGCATTATGATAGTCATTTCATATCCGGTTACTTGTCCTAGACGGACCCAACCCATGTGTTGAGTCCTCTAAGTCAAATGCAACATGATGCAAATAAACGCTCCTATTAGGGATCCGGCATGAAGTCAAGTTATTCTAAGTTCAAAACCTGGGTATATGTTCTAGACTGTGTACCCGAGCGGACAACTCGAGTCGAGGAGGGGGCTACGTATCGGGGACCCGCGGTATCGTCCGGCTTAGTAACTTATCCGGCCTCTTTCTTATTTCGGGGTATTGACACTAACAGAATAGGGAGTCTCAACCAGTAAGCACATCCCCGGAGGTGAGAAGAGAAGGGTTTCGGCACAATTTATATATACAGTTCAAATAATATGAAAGTGGTGAAAAGCAACATTTTGCACATTAGTCCCAAACATGTAATAAAATCAGATAATAAACAAAACCAAATACAACAATTATTCTAAGCTTGAATTCTCGAACCCTGAACCGAAGTTTGGGGTTCTTGTCCCCAGCAGAGTCGCCAGAGCTGTCACACCTCCTTTTTCGGTTACTCCCGCAAGGGCATAAACGAGTTTTTCCAATTAAAGGACAATCGGAACGGGATTTATTATTAAGTATTCAGAGTCTCCACTTGGGAGATTAATGGTGTCCCAAGTCACCGGATTTAATCCCGAACCGAGGAAAAATATGACTCTGTATTACAGTCTGCAAACCAGAAATCCGGACAAGGAATTCTGTTAACCCGGGAGAAAGGGTTAGGCACTACCGAGTTCCGTGGTTCTAGCACGGTCGCTCAACTGCTATATTTGGCTAAAGTTATCTGATTTTAATAAATGTTCTAACTCATGTGCAAATTTTAACTTTTTAACCACTTTTATCATTATTTTTAATTAAGGAAGATTGCAACGTCGTTAGAACACGTCTTGAACCACGTCACATAAATGCACCCGTGATTTTCGACACATTTTAACTTCGTTGGAATTTGAATTTGGGTCACATAAATGTGCACCCCAGTTTAGGAAAGTAATATTATTAAACAACGCGCCTAAAGTGACTAACGTGTTATTAACTTTGCGGGAGGCCATGAAAATTCGCTAAATGGCACGTCCCGAGTTCTACAAGATAAAGTTAGTTATGCGAGGGCCATGCATTTTAAGATTTTATTTGGCACGGCGCGCCTCAAATTAATCCAAAATAAATGAGAAATAGTGCCCAAAAACTTATAACGTTCCTATAAAACTGATTACACTGCCTAACCATAAATAGACACGATTATGTAATCACCAATGATACTAATTCATGGCTAACAAGATTTTGACTTCAAATATGAAATCAACACGTTAAATGAATAATTAACAATAACTCTTTTGGGGATAGCAAAATTATTAACCACGTTGAGCTTTGCAGCACATACTTTGCAAACAATCAACCTTTCTTCCGACTTTACACTTATCCTTCGAGACCTCACTGTTTCTCTTACACATCATCATATGAATTCTTCGTCGAATATTTCCAGATCTAGTTTACCAAGAGCACCAGTAGGTCAAATGAGCCTGAAGGTGATTTCAGAGGAGATTAATCACAATTAATTTGGATCACAAGTTCATACAACTGAATAAATTTACTTAGGTTCACTAGGCAATTTTTGTTTGAAGATGGAAATCTAAAAACAAGCAACAAAGCTTTAACTAACTAATGATTAAATTATCTTATCAGAACAGAGTAATCACAAGACAAACAAACAACAAATCAAACACTAATAAACTAGCGAAGGCATATGGGATTTCATTATAAGAACAAAACAAAATACCGCATCAAAGGATTATACTAACAAAATAATAGGCGTAGTAAAGAGAGAGAGTGGACCTTTAGGCCAAGCAATTTTTCATAACTTGAATGAGATTTACAGTAGAGTAAAACTGACACAACTTGTGCGGCGAACAATGAGAAAGCTTGAACGCCTCGGACCGGAAACTCGAACGACTTCAGCTAAACCTCAACCACTGGAGTTATTTTGGATTTGCTTTTCATGGTTTTATTCAGCTGGGTTCATGGCTGAAATTGCTGTCTATTTAATTTTGTTTCATGGTGTTTGAAAACTGAAAGCAAGAGCAAAATGAATAAGGTGTTTACAGGTTATTTTTTGTAGCAGATTTCTATGGTTAAAGGTGAGAGTTTTAGCTCTCTTTTCTTAAGAGCCAGTGACGATGAAGTACTTCAAGGATTCTATGGGAATTGTGGTTGCTGGCTTTTCTTTATTATGCTCTAGGTTTTCGTTGGTGTTTTTTCCATGAAGATGATATCAAGGGTGGGGGGTTGTACTGTTGTGGCTGCGCTTCCTCCCTCTAAAGTGTATTTTTTGTGTGTATATAGTAGTGGATAGGGTGTGTGTGTGGAATAGTTTTGGGAGAAAAATATTTTGGGGGGAAAGGTCTTTTGGGGGGAAAAATATTTTGGGGAAGGTCTTTTGGGGGAAAATATTTTTGGGGAAAGTCTTATGTGGGGAATATTTTTTGGGGAAGGGTTCTTCTAATTTTTTTATTCTCAATTTCTTTTTATCTTCTTTTTTTAATTAAAAATCCTAAAATTAAAACCTAAATTATCTAAAATTATACTAATTATGAAAATTATAAAAGCTAATTAATCCTAAATTAAAAGAGAAAAATTAACAAAAGGAAAAGGTATAAAAATGAAATATTATTTATTTTTTTTAATTTTTTATGAAAACTAAATGACTTCCGCTAAAACCTAAATGCCATGCAAGATTTTGTTTTTTTTGGTATTTATTATTTTGATTTTAAAATATTAAAATGCATGAAACGCGACTAAATAAATAAAAAAATTCCTAAAAAATCAATAAAAATTATTTTGATCTATTTTTAGGAGTTATCTTCATGTAGAGCAAAAATCACGTGCTTACACGAGGCATAATGTTCGTTTGATTAAAATTAACAAAACAGTCCTATTGTCTTCAATATTCCAACTGATCGTTTGATGCCTAATGAAATGAAAGTACTAATAATAACATTTGTAAAGATTAATTAAGTACTCTAAAATTGGTCAATTTATTTTCCAAATTAATATAGCACATTTGTCACGACCCAAAATCCACAAAGGTTCGTAGTGGCGCCGGACACCTCTGTCAGGCCAGCCAACTAACTTATCAATAAATTCCTCTTTTAATACTTTTGAAAATCTAAAGTTTTTCTTTTCATTTTTATAAATAAAAGTTCATTACTAGAATACAAATTTAAATAATAACAGTTAGAATAAATCCGTTATAAACCCTCCCAGAAATTCGGTGTCACACGTACATGAGCGACTACTGATAAGAGAAATAAAATACAACATCCGCCCGGAATACAGTGGGCGGAAAGTAAATACAGTACATTGGAAGGAACTACTCTAGTTGCGGTCGCCTCAATGATGCAGCTCACCTAGTCCCAGCGTCATCCATGCTGCTACACCCAATAGGCTACTAGAGGTGTATACATACCTGTGCAATAAAAATGCACAGAAGTGTAGTATGAGTACGTAATCAATGTGTACTCAGTGAATATCCCGCCTAATCCCGAAGGGGTATAGACGAGTTGGCCAACTCCGACACTCACTAGAGGTCAATTAGCAATATTCTATAAGTGCGAGAATAATCATGGATTTGTATAAAAGTTCTGATTGTGAAGCCAGCAAACAGG
>MU687230.1:18615-52770 GCA_026770625.1 Nicotiana glauca
CTCGTGCATACGTAGCCCCCACAAATAGGAGCACATAATCAATTACTTCACCTATGGGGTGAATTCCCCCTCACAAGATTAGAAAGGAGACTCACCTCACTCTGAAGATCCACAACCGGCATTCTACATTCTTCCGAAGACTTGCACCAATGCACAATGCTCCAAAACTAGCCAAAAATAATATAAATCCATTAATATATGCTAAATTATACTTTACAACCCAATTTATGACCATTTCTAACCCCAAACGAAAAGTTGACAAAAATGCCCTCGGGCCCACGTGCCCGGAATCCGAAATTTCTCGAAGATAAAGGTCACCCATGACCTTAGGAACTCAAATATATAATTTTCTCTTAATTCCATACTTAAAATCGTGGCTAAATTCCAAGAATATGATTTTCTAGGTTTTCCACCAAAATCCCAATTTTATACTAATTTTCATGCCTAAGTCCATGTATAAACCTTGTATTTAACTCAAAGCTAGCATAAATTACTTACCTCATGAGAAGTGATGAAAATGGCATCCCCAAGCTGCTCCCCATCGACTCCAATGGAAGAAAAATGGTATTGAAATGAACTCAACCCCGAACTTAAAACATCCTCACTGTCCCAACTGTTTCCGCTTCTGCGGCATTTTGTCCGCTTCTGCGGATGTCGCTTCTGCGATTTTTAGCCGCTTCTGCGGCTTGGGCTAAAGGGGAGCGGACCGCTTCTGCAGTCTGGGGGCTGCTTAAGCGGAACCACTTCTGCGGTCCCTGGGCCGCTTCTGCGATGCCTGGGCTGCTCCACGCCAGCGGCTTCTCCTTCGCTTCTGCGGGGCCACTTCTGCGGTCCCAAATCCGCAGAAGCGGAAATACCAGAAGCAGTAGCCCCCAGCCTTCTCAAAAATTAAATTTTGATCCGATAACCACCCGGAACTCACCCGAGGCCCCCGGGACCCCAACCAGTCCTAAAACACATTACGGACTTGCTCGAGGCCTCAAATCACATCAAACAACGTCAAAATCATCAATTGGCCTCCAATCCAAGCTTTATGAATTTTGAACTTTTCAACTTCTACTTCTGATGCTTAAACCTACCAAATCACGTCCGATTGACCTCAAATTTTGCACACAAGTCATATTTGACATTACGGACCTACTCCAACTTCCGGAATCGGATTCCGACCCCGATATCAAAAAGTCAACCTCCGGTCAAACTTCTCAAAAGCGTTCAAATTTCTATCTTTAGCCAAATGGCTTCAAAACGACCTACGGACCTCTGAATTCACTTCCGATCGCGCTCCCAACTCCAGAATCACCACACGAAGCTATTCACAGACTTGGAATCCCAAACGGACATCGATAACACTGAAATGCACTTCAAGCCAAACTTAAGAAATTCCTTCTAAAATGCTAACTTCCACAATATGTGCCAAAACGCTTCTGGGTTATCCAAAACCCAATCCGGGCATACGCACAAGTCCGAAATCATCATACGAATCTGCTGGAACCTTCGGATTCTGATTCCGAGGTCGTTTACTCAAAATTCCAATCCTAGTTCATTCTTTCAACTTTAAGCTTCTCAAATGAGAATTTTCATCTAAATTTAACTCCGATCTTCCTGAATTTAAGTTCCGACCATGCGAACAAGTCACAACACCTGAAATGAAGTTGTTCATGGCCTCAGACTGCTGAACGACGCGCTAGGGCTCAAAACGACCGGTCGGGTCGTTACAACATTCAACTTATGAAAACAACACTGGACAAATAGGAAAATGTATTGTCAATAATTATGAAGATAGTTTAGTACTTCAAGATGCAAAATATAGCACATACTGAACTTATGGAGATAGTTGAGTGCTTATGAATCAATGTAGTAGGGATTAAAAGAAGTTCAAAATGATAACACTTTGGCACTTACAAGGTTCCAGCAACATAGACAAATTAAAACATTCAGTTCATTTTAAAATATTTTTAAAAAAAAATTATATTCTTATTTCATTCCAACATGGAGTACAAAAGACAAAGACTTTGGCATCTATTCTACAGAGATTGAATGCGGCAACCTGTAACACATCAAACTGAATAATCAAACTGATAATAACCAAAATAAATAATAATCAAACTGAACAATTTTTTTAAATTTTCATCCCTACAAACATTCCAGCTAACAACACAGATGACATAGCACTTTCATCAATACACGAACTTGAAGATTGTTCTTCAATGTAAACATTTTCTTTTTGGAATTCATTGAATGCTGCTACTGCTTCATCATAAGATTTGTAAGACTTGAAGATGCTTCCTTTGAAACCTATAACCAAGGGAGCACACTCACACCAAGAGTTGTATAATCCTGGCTTTTTACCACGAAATACCACATACACCTTCGATGCCGATATATTGTCAGCTTGAGATCCATTTCTAAACTCATTAAAAGTTGTTATGGCTTCATCATACGTTTTGAAGGCCTTGAAGATGCTGCCCTTGACACCAATAACCATAGGAGCACACCGATGCCAAGAGTTGTACAATCCAGGCCTCTTACCACGAAATACTACATAAACTTTCGAAGCATTATTCCTCTTCCCGTGGTCCATTCCTTAATCTAACCCTAAGAAAGATAAGAGATGAAGAAGGAGAAAATAAAGATAGAAAAATGGGGGTTGGAAAAGCTTTTTAGGTTCGGCGAAATATATTAAGTGTTTAGTGTTAGAAAGTGACTACTTTAACCATAAATATCAGTAGTTTAATTTTTATACGTATCTTTTCTAATTTTTAAACGTATTTCCTCTAATATATTATCTGTATATTTTAGTGTATTTCGATTAATTGGTATAGTATATGTAAATTTTAGTGTATTTCGTTAAATTAGTATAGTATATGTATATGTGCTTTATAGAAATTGATGAGCATGTATCTTGGGAAGGTAAGACAATTAAATGAGTGAGAGAGAATTGTTGAAAAAAATTAATTTAAAACGAAAAATCTGCCAAAGAGTATATATGGAAAACGAAAATGCACAAATATCTATTATGCCCTCAAAAGTTGTGCGAAGTTACCATTATAACCCCGTTCTGGACATTTGGGCCATTCTTTGTTTGGCCAAATATATTTCCCATGTCTGTTTGTTGACATGATCCATTTGTCTGTATGTTAAAATGTGAGCCAAAACTTTCCAAACTTCATCCATTTGTCTGTATGTTAAAATGATCCATGTCTGTTTGTTGACTCCAATATATTTATACTAAATCAAGTCTTTTTTTCTTCATCACTTTCTTTCACATTCGTTTAAAACCATTAATTCAATCTCTTTTCATAACTAAATTCACATGAAATGAAAGTAGTAATTAATACTACATCCGGTGCATTTTAAATGATTTTTTTGTCTTTTTTTTTTTTTTCTATGATCCACCTAATTTAATTTTTTCAGATATCAAGAAGGACTTAACATATTTTTCAAAGTTACCTTTGGAGTAAAGAGCTTATAAATATTTGTTATATTTCCGATGAACAAATTAAGGTACTATGGTCATTTTCATTACTCCCTCCGGTCCAAAATAAGTAATTTTTTAGATGTTTTCACACAGATTAAGAAATCCATCTTTTAGCATTGATTAGCAATGGAATTGACCATATTAATCTTTACTATCTCACATAAATACTCCTAACACTTATTCCAATACTATTTACTCCAAGGACAATGTAGAGAAAAAATAATTAATTCATTCTTGAAATCTTGAAAAATTACTTATTTTGAACCACACAAAAAAGGCCAAAAAATTACTTATTTTGGACCGGAGGGAGTATTAATTACTAATACTAAAAGATATTCCTTCCGGTCCAAAATAAGTGAATTTTTGATTGTTTTCACACATATTAAGGAATTCACATTTTAACATTAATTAACAATAAAATTGACTAGAGCCGTCAATATGGGCTTGGCCCGTTGGGCCAAGCCTAGCCCAGCCCGTGATTTAGCTAGGCTGGGCTAGAATTTTTTGAGCCTGTTTAAAAATGAGGCTTTTAAGCCCGGCCCGAGTAAGCCCGTGGCCCGCGATGCTTGACTAAGGCTGGGCCGGACCGGCCCGTGGGTCTAATAAAATATTTATTTAAAATATATAAAAAATAAAAAGTATAATGCCTTTAGATATGGAAAGTCAGAATTGGATCTTGAGAAGTTTCAAGAGGTGATGTTGTCATGTATTGGAAGGACCATTCTAGAAAATATCCCGATCTTTCAATGATGGTGCATGATGTACTTAGCATTCTTATTACTATTGTACCATCGAAATCAATATTTAGCATTGGTGTTATGTTCTTACAAAGTACAGAAATTGCATTTATTATGAAAATTTCCAAACACTTGTTACTACTTGAAATTGACTGCACAGGTTTTTCCGAACTCAAACTGGTAATATTTTTTATGTGAATTTAAATATTATTAATTTTTAAAATTTAATTATTTTTAATATTTAACTAATTAATATTGCATATGAATTGTAGATGAAAGTGAAGATGTTAAGACAACCTTGTCACAAGCGGATTCAAATGTATTTGATGAAGATGATGTGTTGGATATCTCATAAGCATCATGAACGTTCTCTTGAATAGTTTGTTTTAGTTTTGACTTTTAGTGAATGAAATATAGTCTTGTCTTTTACTTTTTTTTTATAGTATTTATTGTGATATATTGGAACAATATAAAAAGTTATGAAGTTTTGTGTATTTTTTCCAATAAGATATTTTTTTAGCTTTTAAATAATTATTTTTTTTAGGTCAGAACTTAAAGAAAAAATATAAAATTATATTTTTAAAAATGATGGGCCGGCCCGTGGGGGGTCACGGCCCACATAGGGCTAGGGTGGGCTGACCATTATAAGGCCCATCAAAATGATGGGCTAACCCATCCCAGCCCGTCAATTACTAAAGCCCACGTGGAGTGGGCTGGGCTAGCCCGGCCCGGCCCGGCCCATATTGACAGCTTTAAAATTGACTATATTAACATTTACTATCTCTTCACATAAACACTCCTACTATTCTTACCATTAATTACTCCAAGAGCAATGTAAGAAAAAAATAATTAATTTATTTTTGAAATTTGAAAAAATCACTTATTTTGGATCACAAGGAAAAAATTAAAAAAATACTTATTTCGAACCGGAGAAAATAAATTCTTAATTAATATATGTGAAACACTAAAAGAATCAATTAAATTGACTGAAAGGAATAATTTATTCTTGAAGATCACAAGACTCTTCCAAACTTATCCCCAAAAATTAAATAAGAAGTGTTAAACAAGGGTCCCGTCATTAAAAGTTGTTGTGAGAATTTACTCTATAATTTACATGACCAGCTGTCATTTGATTTCCAAATTGACACAGAAAAAGTTAGCAGTTTAACACTCCCACAGCTCGATTCGATTGGATGAGTTTGTTGTAAGTGACTTAAGGCAAAAATCATAAGTTAGGAATTTTTGCTTTTGACTTTTAATTTATTTTTATCATTTTAACTTTAAAATAAGTGCTTAAAGTATTTTTTTATTTTATTCAAATACTATAAAATAGTTTTAAAATTATTTTGGCTTAAAAGCACTTAAAATAAGACAATCCAAACGGGCTCTTATTCATTTTATGTTGCATTATTTCCTTTTTGTTATGCTCCAAATATCTATCTATATATCTATCTATGTATATAAAATAATTTAACTTTAAACTTTTTATTTTATATTTAATATCATGATTTTACGGTTACACCGACATCATGACAAGTTTCAAAATACTTATATTTTTTTCTCTTAATTTCATGTCAAATCATATATGTTTACATAAAATGAAAAATTGTGGTCCTACTTACTTCAAGAAAGAGGAAAAAGAGATGGGGAAAATAGTCATATTTGCTACTTTCTCTCTCCACGTGAACTTATTTTCTTTTTGGTCCATAAAAAAAATATTTTTTTTAAATTTGGTAATAATTTAGCTTAAATACAATTTTACCCTTAATGAGAAGCTTTTATAACCACACAAATACTCTGGGGCCTTTTTTGACTTGTTGAGAACCACAAGTTCTAAAAATTTTCATTTTTTCTTAAGCTCCGTACCCAATCAGACAGATTCACATAAATTAAAGCGGAGGGAATAATCTTTTTGTTTTGTAAGGATAATAGAAGAAGATTCCTGAAGTAATTTTTGGAGTGTGATATTAGAAGTGATAGGCCAACTAACCGTAGAAACCTAAGAATGAATAATGAGGCAATTCAAAATTACTCCCCGGGTTCACAATAAGTGACTAATTTATTTTTGGCACACTTATTAAGAAAATACTAAATTCTAGATGAAAATAGTTAGTGTGATTAAACTACCCTTCATTAAATATTGCGTCATAATTATACTAGCACTTACTTCTCTTCTTAAATGTGAGGAGTAAATGACTTTTTAGGGATACGTATATAACTCATAAGGGCAATTTTGGAAAATAGAAATTGAATCTTTTCTTGAATATATAAATAGACACTTATTTTGGACCAAAATAAAAAGATAAATTGATCACTTATTATGGGTCGGGCGAGTAATAGAGTATTTTAACTCTTTCAATAAATTCACGTCCACCTTTCAGCAATCAATAAGTAACATGCTCGTACACCCACCTATGGTTAGTTTCGTGTTGCTATTTTTCCGTTTACACACTCTCTTCATTATTCTTGCACCTTCATTTTAGATATCCATTTCATAATTAGTAATTTCCTAAAAAGGGAAAACTAGAACAAGATCTTTTGTTTTTTTGTCATTCAAAATTACATATTGAGATTACGATCTCGCTGTTAATTTTCTTTTTACGTATGGATGGAGTGGATGGGCATAAGGATATCCTGAACATGCTTTAGAGAATTTATAATATCCAAAATTTTAAATATTAATTAAAACATCTCATGGTAGCAGGGCTTTGTCAATGGTTAAGCTCTATATTTATGGGAAATTGCTCTCATTGGCACAAAGAAATAGCAAGTGCAGCTAGGGGAGTATATATGGACCGGGTTGGTTCGGATTTTATCAAAATCAAACCAAACCAATTATATCAGTTTGGATTGATTTGATTTTGTCAAATTTTTCAGGTTCTTCAGGTTTTTTGTTACTTAAATATTATTTCAATCTTACTTTGTTAAATTTTTTTATAAGTAAATATATGTTTAGTAAAAATATAAAAAAAACTTGACAAATATATTATCTATTAAAATCTTCTTATTAGAGAATTTTCTTAATAACACATAAAAGTTATTTTTTTAGTCGTCTGACAATAATGTTTCGTTGATGCACACTTTCAAGATTAACCGAATTTCGTAATTAAACAAAAAAATCAATATGATACCTAAATAATAATGATCACTTCACATCTGAAAGATATAACAATTTAATAGATCCTAACATATGATATGAATATGGAAGAACAAAGAGATTGACGTATTTAAGTAATACTTGATGCGAAAGTAATCATACAACCCATTATTTAAGGTTAATAAATATGGAACACTACATATACTATTAAATATTATATCCTGGTAAGAGAATCCCAAATGTTTCTAGATATTTTTTAAAGAAAATTCTATATAAAATCTTAAAAATATATAACCGTTTTGGTTTGGGTTTTTTACTCAATACCAAACCAAATCAAACCAGATTTAGTTGGATTTTTAATCGGTTTGATTTGACTTTTCGACTTGATGCGGTTTTCAGATTCGGTTTGTACTCCCGCAGCAATACTTTGCACCCACAGACATAAAATTCTAATTTCACCTTTATATACACACCCTGCACCAACTGCAGGCTGCTGCTTTCTAATAGCCAGCTCTAATATCATCCCTATGCTGATCTCCCTCCCAGTCATATTGCACGTACAACAATACCCAAAGCACTTACTTAAATCTTACGGTCCATACTGTTTTACCAAAAAAAATGTTAAACCTTTTCTTAAAATGAATTAATAAGAAAACAGGGGTGAATCCTAGTTAAATATAATAACTACTCCCTCCGGTTCACAATAAGTGTCCAATTTGATTTTAGCACGCCCATTAAGAAAATACTAAATTATATACAAAAATACCTACTATGACTAAACTAACCCTACTTAAACATTTAATGTGAGGAGTAAGAAAACTTTTTAGGGCTATGTACATAGGGGTTATTTTATAAAAACAAATTGAATTCTTTTTTGATTACATAACTAGACACTTATTTTGAACCAAAATAAAAAAGCAAATTGGACATTTACTGTGAACCGGAGGGAGTACTAGATCTGAGGACTTAATGTATTAACGATGTAAGATCATGTCCGATAATATTGAATGCAGATTAAAAGTGCTCAATGAATGCAATAAAGAAAACTTGCAATAATTGTAGATAATGACAATAAACATAATAAGAAGCAACTTGTCACCCAAATGTTAGATGACTTGTATGTTTCTCCGGCCTTTACAATTTGTTCTTATCAGAAAAGTGAAGATTGCCCTTTTTATTCTTTATCTCTTCCTATTTATATGGGATATTCCTAAGAAACCCCAAAAAGTACCGCCGAAAGAAAATCCAATGGAATATTTCTTCTTTCTATTCAAAACTTATTCTACTGTTGCTTACGTATATTTTTTACTTGACCTCGGTACTAATCCTTCTTAAGACTGACTCCACGCTATTGTGCCGTGGTCGGCTTAATCAACGACCATGTCCATTTGCAATTATTAAGTCCAGTCCAAATTTTGATCAATACACATACAACGCAGGAAATTTTTATGAAAATAGGTTCGCAATTACGAGCAATACGTGCATGACTTTCCTGATAGTCAAGGAAGAAATCCAACAAGAAGTTGATTGGTACATATTTACCTGCACCGGATGTTTATTAGTTTGGTGTTAACCCCGATGCAAGTAAGTTTTTACCGACATTATTATGCATGATGGGAGGCAATATTGTATCATTGAAGAAGATCAGCAATTTGTATGTAAACGGGGGTACTTTATCATGGGATCACAAATCCTGCTGAAATGGCTTGTCTAGTTATTTCGCCCCTCAAACCAAGAAAAACACAGATAATAGACAGCACAGAAGTTTGCCAAATTGGAAAAAAAAACATTTCCTAGTGTGCAAATATTATAGACTGAAAAGTTGGAAGCTTTGGCCGGGCTAAGAACTGCGAAGGCAAGAACATTAGTTGCAACTCTATGTGAGCTTATCATCAGCTGCTTTTTGAAGCTAGTCGATTTTCTACAATGATATCATATTACAGCTGTTGCACCTGCTCTTCCAGGTTTTCTCAAAGAGTTCCTGTCTTTTTAATCTTAATAAGGTTGCCACAGGACATTGGTATACATACACCACAAGGCTTGATAATCGAGCTTAACCAGTTGCATTCCTTAGCTGATTGAATGATTTAAAAGACTGATCTTTTCAGGATGATTTGTGTTTGCCAGAAGAGGAAAGCATATCTTCCTTGCGATATCATCTTAATTGCATATACAAAAGGACTTGCCCCATGGGATGGACAATCTTCTCTGGATGATCATTTGCCAAATATTGAAGTAACATAATTCCCCAATATCATCTCAAGGATGAAGCTCCAATCTCCATTTGATAGGCTCCGTTCCCTAACTCTATTTTAGGCAGGTGCTAGTTACACATGGAGAAGGGGAGCGTAACTCGTAAAGTTGTTGCCATGTGACCAGGAAGTCGCGGGTTCGAGCCATGGAACAGCCTCTTGCAAAAATGCAGGGTAAGATTGCGTACAATAGACCCTTTTCTGGACCTGCTCATAGCGGGAGCTTAGTGCACCGGGCTGCCCTTTGCCTAGTTACAGATGGACATTTATCACTCTAAGACATCAGTGAAATGAGAGAATTAAGCAGCAACATGGCCCAAATAATTTAGATCAAGATCAGCCATAATTAACACTGTTTTTGGAGCATCTTCCTGCTTCAACGGGGATTTGATCCGTTTAAACCACAGTAAAATTTTCCCTGGCATTGCACATTTAGCACAGGGATAAGACAGTAACAGATTAACTATTAAGAAGTTGAGGACTAAATAACTTGCAGAACTTTTTCCTGAAATATTGGAGATATCCAAAGACTAAATCTGTATTGGAAGTACAGCTTCATTATAACAGACTAAAGAACGATGCGTGTTCTCAACTCAGCATTATCTAAAACATATTTTCCACTAAGTTAGGTATATTATGCACAAGCATTGACCATGAGAAGTGTTCTTCAGTATTATGTACTAACTTGTTGATTTGAGCAGGATACAGGAGAGAATAATGTACAACAAATCTCACCTTTATTTCAAGTGCCGTTGCTGCTTTGTGAGAGACTGATCTCAGAAGTCATATTCATCCTGGCAGTTTGTGTCATTACATAATAGTTTTCTGGGAAAAATATTTACAAGTGTTGATTTACTGTATCAATCTCAGATATCTGGTCCAGTATAAGATGACTCATCTCTGTTTATGAAACTAATCATTCATCGCAAAAACCCACGGGAACAGGACGAAGTAATTTAAGATGCTGGCTTAATCCTTCTATCATATGATAAATCTTATCTGATTTGACATGAGATTTGTCCATCACTGTGAACTCATGGTATTCATCATTCAACGCTAATAAGCTAGCACCAGATTGCTTTGGTCTGCCAATGCTCTTCATCATCAACCTTATGTTAGCAACATTATTCCAGTCTCCTGCCACAGCATAAATATTTGACAGTGCAGAAAGTTTTCCAGCATTTGTCGGCTCTAATTTAACTAAGAGGTTAAGCACGTCATCCGCAAGTTCAACAGCTTTATGCATCCTGCAAGCCCCTAAAAGGGAACCCCAAATTTTAACGTTTGGTTCAAGTGGCATCTTTCGTGCAAGATCGAAAGCTTCTTTAATATAGCCACCACGACCTAAAAGATCAATAAGACAACCATAATGTTCTATTTCAGGGATTACCCCATAATCTTTCTCCATAGAGTAAAAATAAATTATTCCCTCGTCCACCAAACCAGTATGATTGCACGCACACAAGATACCAACTAATGTCACTTTATCAGGCACAAATCCTTCTTGCTTCATCCTAAAGAAAAGCTCAAGTGCCTTCTTTCCGCGTCCATGCATGGCCAACCCATGTATCATCGCATTCCAAGAAACCAAATCTCTCTTTTTCATCCCATTAAAGACATTATAAGCCTTATGCAAGCAACCACACTTGGCATACATATCAATTAAGGCATTACAAACCAGAGTATTACACTTGTACATACTCCTCTCGACGGAATCATGCACTCTTTTACCCAAACTAAGCATGCCCGATTCTGCACAGGCAGCTAGAATGCTAACAATAGCCGCAACATCAAGCTTGAAACCTGCCTCCTCCATTCGCATATACAACCCAATTGCCTCCTTTACAAGGCCTTTTTCAGCATATCCTGATACCATTATCGTCCACGAGACAAGATTTTTGGAAGGCATCTTATCAAACAACATCCGAGCCATCTCCAAATCCCCCACTTTACAATAACCCGAGACCATCGTGGACCAAGAGACAACATCCCTCAACGGCATCTTTTTAAACAATTCAAACGCCACGATCATTTCCCCAGCCTTAGTATATCCATCTAGCATAGTATTCCAACTAACCCTGTCTCTTTGAGGCATTTCATCGAACAACTTTCGCGCTTCGTTCAAATCACCCACTTTCAACAACGCACCAATCATAGAATTCCAAGAAACAACATCTCTCTTCTTCATACCCCGAAACAACTGACCTGCAGCTCGTACACCAACTACCCCACACTTAGAATATGCATCAATCAACGAGTTAGGCACATAAATATCATCCTCAAACCCCCATTTCACAACATGAGAATGAATAATACTCACAACACTCAACCAACACTTCCCCGAACAGCCCTTTAACAGAAACGAAAAGGTAAAATTATCAGGAAAAATACCAGCACACTGCATATCAAAGAAAGTAGCAAAAGCTTGAGATGGGTTAAAGTTGTGAATATGAGCTCTGATTAAAGCATTGTACAAATGCACATTAGGGTCAGGAACTTGACTAAAGACTTTAAAAGCAGAACCCATTTGGCGACAAAGAGAAAAAGCTGTAATTAGTTTGGGAGCAATGAAAGGGTCTTGTTGAAGATTGGATTTGTATACAACTGCTTGCATTTGCTTCAGTTGGTTAATGTCTCTGCATTTGTCTAAGTCCCATAATTTCTGCTCGAAATGTCTTCGCCTTGAGACCCATGTAGGAGCTCGGATTGGTGTAGGCATCTGCATCTTACAAATGGGAAAATTGTTTGAAATGCCAGTTTGGGTCTTTAGCTCTTTGATGGAGAGTTAGTAGAATTTTTGCTGACCTTTAAAGCTTCATATCCAAGACCTGAGATTGTCGGATAAGGTTTTATTATCGGTTAATACTAATCATTCGCTCTGTCCGTTTCCATTGTCTTAACACCCCATGTTTCCTGCGGGAAATAACGTAATTGGGCTTGTAACTATTTTCTTTATTTCTGGTTTTTTTTTTTAAATAAAAAAAATTGTATATTTAAGAGTAATTGATAACTGATAGAATTGAGATAGAGAATTCAGAGGAGAGAGCATGCAAGGAAGAAGGCTACAATTGAGAGAAATTTTCTGTATTTTTTCATATCACTGTACTGATCATATATGTACATACTAAGCTACTATATAACCGCCCAAACTATTCTATATACATTCCACTAATTAACATTACATAAATAGACTAATCTACCCTTTGTCTATTTTACTAATTACATTTATGCCCCTATTCTCAACACTCCCCCTCAAACTAGGTGGTGTAAACACATCAAACACACCTAGTTTGGAACTTAAGTATTCATGTTGCACCTTGGTTAGTCATTTTGTTAATAAGTCTGCATGCTGCTCCCTTGTACTGATGTACTCTGTTTTGACTAAACCTTGTAGTATTTTTTCCCTTGTAAAATGACAATCTATGTCTATGTGCTTTGTCCTCTCATGGAAGACTAGGTTAGCAGCAATTTGTATTGTTGCTTTATTGTCACAATAGATGCTCACAGGAAGCTTTACTTCAATCCCAATTTCCTTAATCAATCCAACCAGCCATATAAGTTCAGCAACAGTAGCGGCTAAGCTTCTGTATTCAGCCTCTGCAGAGCTTCTGGAGACAGTTGCCTGCTTCTTTGACTTCCATGAAACCAAGGAATCTCCTAGTTTGATCAAGTACCCTGTTACAGACTTTCTGGAGTTCTGACAAGCAGCCCAGTCTGCATCACAGTAGGCTTTTAAGACTCCTTTACTGCTGCTTGACAATAGAAGTCCCTGTCCTGGATGATTTTTAACATATCTCACAATTCTTGTAGCAGCTTCCATATGAGATCTCTTAGGTTGCTGCATAAATTGGCTCAGTGTTTGAACATTGAATGCTAGGTCAGGTCTAGTCATAGTTAGATAAAGTAGCTTCCATATCAATCTCTGATATACCACAGGATCTGGTAAAAGCTCATCATCTTCATTGTTTGCTGACCCAATGTGATCAACAAATTCTTTTGTAGTTAGCTTGATATTCAATTCCAAAGGAGTTGCTGCAGGTTTGGCTGCACTGAGTCCAAGTTCTGAGATAAGCTCCAATGCATATTTTATTTGGTGCATGAGGATGCCTTTCTCAGATCTTGCAAACTCTATGCCTAGAAAATATTTTAACTCCCCCAAATCCTTCATCTTGAAAGCCTGCTGCAATGTTGTTTTGGTGTCTTGAATCAGCTTTAGGTGTGATCCAGTGATCAACATATCATCTACATAGACAAGCACTAATGTTACGTTTGTGAGCACGTGATTTTTGCCCTACAAGAAAATTACTCCCAAAAATTCAAAATAAAATAGTCCTTTTGTTATTTGCAATTTTGTGGATTTTGTTGTTATCTTCCTTATTTGTTTGCATTTGTGTATGTATGTTTATTTGTTTAAATTAATTAAAAATACAAAAATATTGCATTTGGGACTCAATTCCACAATTAGAAATTAATTAGTATTTTTGTGATTTAGGATTTTAATAGTTGCTTAATTAAAAGATAAAGAAAATGAAGAGATAAGGAAGCAAACCGGACTGGGCAGTCCAAATTAAAATGAAGCCCAGGCCCAAGAGCCAGCCTCTACCCGGTCCAATGAAGCCGACCAATACGGCGTCTGAACGACATCGTATTTGTCACATTTCCCCTAGACCGTTAGATCACACCAGTTCAACAGCTAGGATCAACCTATCCCCAACTCGTCTCACCCGACCCTTTCCCATCCGAGACCAACCCATCTTTCATTAAACCAAACGCCCCCGTTTCGTGCCAAAACGACCCCGTTTCGTGCCAAAACAACCCCGTCTCCTTATCCATCAGTTGATCCAAGCCGTTCAGATCATTTGATCCAACGGCTCGGATTAATGGACCCTTTTTAATATACCAAATCCCCTACCCCCAAACCCCCGTTACACATCTCATTCCCAGACATCCCCCCCCCCCTTCTTCATCGTCTCTCATAGACGAACCAAAAACCACCCCAAGAACCCTAGCTAGCCGCCACCCCTCCCCTTCGCCGCAAACCTGGCGGCAACGATGCCAACAACCACCAAACTAACACCATAAAGCCATTAGACCACCCTCAACCCAAATCCCTTATCCGTTTCAGTAATTAAAGAGGGATATTTATCTGCTCTCTCTAATTTAATCAGTTGATCACGAAGAGATTCTTTGTCATGTTCGAAAGATAAATCCGTTGGCACAATTTCTTCAACTAGAGGCTCTTGGTTAGATTCAGAAGGTTCTTTGCCCTTAGAAGATAGTCTGTTAAGAGAACCTCTAGAGATATTGCGAGGACTAGAAGAAGGAGTGATGGAACCAGAGGTACCACCACAAACCAACCCTGTACCACGAAGCATACCTCCTCTACCTCTTCTATGTCTAGCAGGGGTATTGGGGAAACTATAAAGAATTGGGACTTTTTTAGGTTTAGGGTTCGAAGACGACATAGTGAGAAGATATGAACAAAAGGTATGAACCGAAGAAGAAGTGAACGAGAGCAAATAGCAAGTAAAATGGTATAAAGCTTGTGAAGAAGAAAACGAAGGAGAAAGGGGGCAAGTTAATATATAAACTCAACCGTTGATAATTAAGAAGTGTAATGATGGAAATCCTATTATAAAGGCAACTATCACTTCGTGAATAGTGGAGTTAAGGAAGCCTTAGGAAAAGGCTGCAAAATCGCAGAACTAATGATAAGGTGACACGTATATGGTGTATTAAATAGAAGAGACAATTGAAGCGTCGGCACTGTCATAGCATTAATTGTGGCAAACATTCTCTTTTTAATGAAGATCCACTTTTCAAATACTTAATTGATAAATAAATGGAAAGTGGGAGGACTATCTGTATTGGAAAAAACTGAATTTATATTGAAGGTGACGTGGCATGACACGTGGACTGGTCAAACAGTCAAAACGTGATGGTCAGTTAAGAGGCACGGGCGATATCAGATACGAGGAGAAAAAAGTTAAATAGGCACGAGACGCTATTCAAATGATACGAGTCTCGTATCTACTTAACTTAATGAAAGCCAGGAGGTTAGAAGGAATTGAAGATATGAATCTGATGGCATAAAGGAGTCTAAATTCAGTATTGAATATCAAATACGTTAACAAATCAGTATTGAATAGGAATGATTGTGTAACGTTTCATTTAATGTCATTTAATGCTCATAATTGCTTCTATAAGGCTAAGGCATTATATCTTTTCTTAGAAAAGATCAACTATAAAAGGGAGAGATCTCAACATTTGTAAGGGCACGGAATATCATTGATATTACACTGGAATACAAATTTATTTATTGATTTATTATTCTTAAAAATCTCTTATTCTTTTCGTCTCCTGATTATCAGTAACCCGATTTTTTTCTTAATTTCTAGTTTTAGCCGAAAATCCATTTTTTGGTTAAACAGTTTTGATAACCTTTGAGCCAAACAATATCTAGTTGGATTGTGTTATTTGACGCTTATATTCATTTAGAAATTTTGATTTGTATGTCTATTTTCTTGTCTGTATTTTCTTAATAATTTGATGGTACTTTCTATGAAGTTTTTGTTCCAATGTTTCCGGGAATTAACTTTGAACTTCGCGAGTATTAAGAGAAAGAAAGTGTTCTTTAAGGAAATACATATATTTATCCAGCGAACTCTAATAAGAAGAGTAAAAGCCATAGGAAGTTTGATGTGATATTTTACGCTTCTAACATTTTCAATTTTTGTTTTGTATGACTAATTTTTGACCTTATTATTTTTATAATTTGATAAACAGCCTCTCTAACATATCGGGATAGGGGTAAGGTCTGCGTATACATTACCCTCCCTAGATCCCACTTTGTGGGATTTTACTGAATAGTTATTGTTGTATTTTTATAATTTGATAGTGCTTTATGTGAAGTTTTTGTTTATGTTGGATTTTTATGTATTTAATTAATATATTAAATACTTAAAAGAGGGTGAATGGGAAATTGAGGAAAATGAAATTTTGAGTGCAATTTTAAGATTTCCCCCTTGGCAAATGGATAGTGTCCCATATTGGAGCAGAAAGAGGATTTTTATGGGTATATAAACAATTGCGCTTCTTCTAGCTCTTAAAGAGTTGAAAAGAAAGCAAGCCTCGTGTCGTCGTCGCTCGCTCGCTCGGCTTTGGCTACGGCTACGACTTCGGATTTGGATTTGGATTTGGATTAGTCAAATGATCGATTGATTGATTAACTTTTTGGACCAAATTTATTTGTTAATAGTAAAATATTAATAGAAATGTCATTAAATATTTGTTTTAATAACAGAATATTAATATTAATATTAAATCCAATCCCTTTTTCTGTTTTGGTAATAGAAAACTAACTACCCTCTTCAATTTCCCCTCTTTATAGAGTAAATAGCCATTTATGTAATGGCATTTATGCTGTGTCCGTTTTGCATAATCACCCATTTTGAAGAGTTGCACCTCTTCAGATTTCAGTCCAACTTTTGCTATAAATACAACACTATTCTGCTAAGAATTTCACTACGATCTTCTGAGTTTTCTCTCCTTCTTCTGCATACTTTTAGCATCAAACAAAGCACAAGTAAGTGTGATTTGCTACCGAACTTTGTATTCGCTGAAACACTAAGCTTTGAAGTACCACTACATCAGTGCGTAATTCGTTCTATCCTGGGAGGAAATAATCCATAACCCTAGGTACTAGAAGGGGATTAAATTCCTTAAGGAAACACTGTGAATTCAGTGGGCTCGAATTGGTTTTCTGTCATTTCTGTTTATGTTCATTTATGTTTATATTCATTTATATTTCCAGAATTATATTACAAATACAATATACTAACAAGATTAAGGAATTTAAATTATATCTTCTATATTTGTACTTACTATTTTTTGAAGAGAAAAACTGTGTGGTTTTGTACTCTATTAAAATCTACGTGATTTTAACGTTTGTGTCATTCTTTTACAGAAATGACTAATGATAATGTGAACCAAGTTGTTCCAATGGTAACTGCCAATGCCTCAACAAGCCGAACGACACCGGTAGCATTTGCACCGGCGGAGAAACTCAAAAAATTTCTCGGGATTGATTTCAAGCGCTGGCAGCAAAAAATGTTCTTCTATTTGACTACTCTAAGTCTCCAGAAGTTCATCAAGGAAGATGTTCATGTGTTGTCCAATGAAACTCCAGAAATTGAACACTTTCTCGTGATTGAGGCATGGAAGCATTCAGCTTTTTTGTGCAAGAATTATATTCTAAGCGAGCTGGAGGATGCTTTGTATAACATCTACAATGGCATGGAAACATCAAAGAAATTGTGGACTACGCTTGAAAAGAAATACAAAACCGAAGATGTCGGGTTGAAAAAGTTTGTTCCTGCAAAGTTTTTGGACTACAAAATGGTAGATAACAAGTCTTTTTTTACCCAAGTCCAGGAATTGCGAGTTATTATTCACGATCTCCTTGCTGAAGGTATAAATCAAATTAATATTGATGTTGAAAGTAGTAATCTTAATATTTTTACAAACAGAAATTTCATTGAAGGTCTTGTCATCAATGAAACATTCCAAGTAGCAGCGTTGATTGAGAAGTTGTCTCCTTTGTGTAAGGACTTCAAAAACTACTTGAAACACAAACGCAAGGAGATGTACCTTGAAGATCTCATTGTTCAATTGAGAATCGAAGAGGACAACGAAGTTGTTGAAAAAAGAGGCCGTGAGAACTCATTAATAATGGGAGCAAATATTGTTGAAGAGAATAAAAAGATGAAGAAGGCTTCTGGACATAAATACAACCCAAGCAAGAAGCGGTTCAGTGGAAACTGCTACAACTGTGGAAAAATCGGACACAAATCTACGGAGTGTCGTGCTCCGAAGAAAGACAAGAAGAATGGTCAAGAAAACATGGTTGAAAAGCATGATGGTGTTGATCATTTATGTGTTATGATTTCCGAATGCAACTTGGTAGGCAATCCTAAAGAGTGGTGGATTGATTCTGGAGCCACTCGCATGTTTGTGTTGTTAGAGAAGCTTTTGCTACTTATGCTCCTGTTGGACCCGATGAGACGATTTCTATTGGAAATGCTTCAAAGGCCAAGATTGAAGGATGTGGGAAGATATTTCTCAAAATGACTTCCGGTAAAGTGGTGACTTTGAACAACGTCCTTCATGTTCCCGAGATTAGGAAGAATTTAGTCTCTGCTAGACTTCTTGTTAAGAATGGTTTTAAATGTATTTTTTGTTTCTGATAAGGTTGTAATAAGTAAGAACAAAATGTTTGTAGGAAAAGGTTATCTCACTGAGGGTCTTTTCAAGCTGAATGTAATGGTTGTTAAAAATAATAATAAAATTTCAGCTTCGTCTTACTTACTTGAGTCAAATGAATTATGGCATATACGTTTCGGTCATGTCAATTATAAAACCTTACGAAAAATGATTAATTTGGAAGTATTGCCCAAGTTTGAATGTGACAAATCAAAATGTCAAGTATGTGTGTAATCTAAGTATGTTAAACATCCTTATAAGTCGGTAGAAAGAAATTCAAATCCTTTAGACTTAATTCATACAGATATTTGTGACATGAAGTCAATACCATCTCGCGGTGGAAAGAAGTATTTCATAACTTTTATTGAAGATAGTACTTGATATTGCTATGTTTACTTACTTAATGGTAAAGATGAAGAAATAGACGCATTCAATCAATACAAAAATGAAGTTGAAATGCAACTTAACAAGAAAATCAAAATGATAAGAAATGATAGGGGTGGTGAATATGAATCTCCTTTTGAACAAATATATTTAGAATATAGAATTATTCATCAAACAACGGCCCCTTACACTCCCCAGTCCAATGGGATTTCAGAAAGAAAGAATCGTTCATTAAAGGAGATAATGAACGCATTATTGATAAGTTCTGGTTTGCCACAGAACTTGTGGGGGGAAGTCGTTCTTACGGCTAGCCGAATACTAAATCAAGTACCCCATAGCAAAACACAATCCGTTCCATATGAAAAATAGAAAGGAAGGAAGCCCAACTTGAATTATTTTTAAGTGTGGGGTGTTTGGTAAAATGCAAGTTCCTAAATCCAAAAGAATAAAAATAGGACCAAAAACCGTTGATTGTGTTTTCATAGGATATGCGACTAATAGTAAAGCATATCGATTTCTGATTCATAAATCAGAAAATCCCGATATTCATAATAATACGGTTATAGAATCAGATAATGCTGAGTTCTTTGAAAGTATGTATCCGTATAAAAGGAATGTGAGTCAATTGGTGAAGGATCTAAACGACCTCGGGAAGAAACAAAAGAAAGTACACTTAACTAGGAGGATCCAAGACGTAGTAAACGTCAAAGAATGTCTACTTTATTTGGACCAGATTTTGTGACTTTCTTATTGGAAAATGACCCTCAAACATTTAAAGAAGTTATGTCTTCTTCGGAATTATTGTTATGGAAAGAGGCAGTCAATAGTGAAATAGAATCCATATTGAACAACCATACATGGGAATTGGTTGATCTTCCTCCTGGAAATAAACCATTGAATTTTAAATGGATCTTTAAGAGGAAAATGAAAGATTATGGAACTATTGACAAATATAAGGCAAGACTTGTGGTCAAGGGGTATAGACAACGAAAAGGTCTTGACTATTTTGATACATACTCTCCAGTTACAAGAATTGCTTCCATACGAACGTTAGTAGCGTTAGCTGCAGTTTATGGTCTTGAAATTTATCAAATAGATGTTAAGGCGACCTTTTTGAAATAGAGAGTTGGAGAAAGAAATATACATGAAAAAACCTGAAGGGTTTGTTGTTCCAGGTAAAGAAAAGAAGGTCTGTAGACTTGTTAAGTCCCTTTACCGATTAAAACAAGCACCCAAATAATGGCATGCTAAATTTGACCAAACAATGTTGTAAAATGGATTTAAGATAAATAAATGTGAAAAATATGTGTACATTAAAAATGTTCCAAATCACATAGTCATTATTTGCTTATATGTGGATGATATGCTCATAATGAGTAATGACATTGCCAACATAAATGCTACTAAGCGTATGCTAACTAGCAAGTTTGATATAAAAGACTTGGGAGCTGCTGATTTAATTCTGGGAATTAAGATCTATAAGACTTATCAAGGTCTGGAATTGTCACAATATCATTATATTAAGACAGTACTTGAAAAATTCAAGCACTTGGGTTTTAAAGTTCCAAAGACTCCAATTGACGTGAATCTTGCATTAGCAAAGAACAAAGAGCAAAGCATATCACAATTGGATTATGCTCGTGTGTTGGGTTGCTTAATGTACAACATGAATTGTAGATGACCAGATATAGCTTGTGCTATAAGTAAATTGAGTCGATATACGAGCAATCCAGGTCAATCTCTTTGGATGGCCATGAAACCAGTTTTAGGGTATTTAGTACATACCCAGGACTTTGCTTTGCACTACAGTAAATATCATGCGGTCATTGAGGGATACTGTGATGCAAATTGGATCACCGGATCAACTGATTCCAAGTCCACAAGTAGATATGTATTCACTATTGGTAGAGGAGCGGTATCTTGGAAGTCGTCCAAACAAACTTGTATTGTCCGCTCTACAATGGAAGCTGAGTTCATAGTCTTGGATAAAGTCGGTGAAGAAGCCGAATGGCTCCGGAATTTCTTGGCAGATATTCCATTTTGGCCCAAACTATTGGCACCAATATGCATACATTGCGATAGTCAAGCGACAATTGGAAGGGCTGAGAGCATTACGTATAACGATAAATTTTGCCACATACGATGAAGACATAAAACCGTTAGATAATTACTCTCTAGAGGAATTATCACGATTGACTATGTAAAGTCAAGAGATAATGTGTCGGATCCACTTACAAAAGGCCTAACTAGAGAGGTAGTTGAGAAGTCATCAAGGGGAATGAGACTGTGGCCGAGAACAAGTCATAGTGGCGGTAACTCTACATAGAAGACTAGAGATCCCAAGATCTAGGTTCAAGGAGATCAAACAAAGTCATATTCAAGGAGATCAAACAAAGTCATTAATGACGGTTCAACATTGTCAACTAAATTTTTGGTCCATTCTCGCGATGAGACAATGTTCAGTACCAAGGATAAAGCATTAAGATTTTTTAATGATTTTTAAATTTGATATGAGGTATATCAAATAGTGTATTTACGGGATGACACATTTATGAATCACCTATGTTGGTTTTTTTATGTATTTAATTAATATATTAAATAGTTAAAAGATGGTTTATGGAAAATGGAGGGAAATAAAATTTTGAATAAAATTTTAAGTTTTCCCCCTTGGCAAATGGACATTGTCCCATATTGGAAGAGGAAGGGATTTTTATGGGTATATAAGCAATTGATCTTCTTCTAGATCTTAAAGAGTTGAGAAGAAGGTCAGCCTCGCGCCGTCGTCATCGCTTGCTCGCTCGGCTCGGCTTCGTCTTCGGCTACGGCTTCGGCTTCAGATTTGGTCAAATAATTGAATGATTAATTAACTTTTTGGACCAAATTTATTTGTTAATAATAAAATATTAACAGAAATTTTATTAAATATTTATTTTAATAATAGAATATAATATTTAATATTAATATTAAATCCAATCCATTTTTCTGTTTTGGTAACAGAAAAGTAACTACCCTCTTTAATTTTTCCTCTTTATTGTTGAGTAAATGGTCATTTATGTAACGACATTTATGTTGTGACCGTTTTGCATAAATAACCATTCTGAAGAGTTGCACATCTTCTGATTTCAGCCCAACTTTGGCTATAAATACAACACTATTCTGCTAAGAATTTCACTACGATCTTCTGAGTTTTCTCTCCTTCTTCTGCATACTTTTAGCATCAAACAAAGCAAAAGTAAGTGTGATTTGCTACCGAACTTTGTGTTCGCTAAAACACTGGGGTTTGAAGTACCACTACACCAGTGTGTAATTTGTTCTATCATGGGAGGAAATAATCCACAACCTTGTGTACTAGAAGGGGATTAAATTCCTTAAGGAAATATTGTAAATTCAGTGAGCTCGAATTGATTTTCTGTCATTTCTATTTATATTCATTTATATTTCCAGAATTATATTACAAATACAGTATACTAACAGTTTCATGCTTGGTAGCTTGGGGAATTGACTTTGTACTATATGACGCCTCTATGTTTTTATATTGGACTTAATGTTGTTGCAGTTTGGGTGAACGTATATGGTTAAATTTGATTGTTATATTTTTTCTCAAATTATAATTGTCACAAACTAAAAACTAGAAAGTATTTTTTTAATGGTTGTAAGGAAGAAATTCGTATCAGATGTAAACTGGTCTCTAATTTGAATTTTTAAAAAAAACCTTTGAGAGAAATCGAATGACAAAAAACTATAGAGTTTATGCCCGTAGAACAATATTACATTGTTCTTGATACTTGTGAATTCACATCAATTGTTCATTTTGATATAGGCGGATCTAAAATAGAAATTCCATGGACTCAGTTTTCAAGGTTATTAATATTGAACCCATTCTTATCGTCAAATTGTGGGTTCATATTAAAAATACTATTATTTGTTTTCTTCAAGATATTTCTCCATGAATTGTCGTACTTATGGTATTCTTCGTATTAAAGATATGATGTTTTAGAATTGTGCAGGCTTTGTGACATTCAACTTTGACTTTTCAAGTCGGGTTCTAACAAAAAATGCAAAGGTCATACATAAAAGAAAATTACTCTTGCGACTAATGTGAATACAAGTCCGTCTTGAGTTTCTTGACTTCCAAAGCAAATGAAGTTATAAACTCATGTATCAAAACTGCAATAAGGCAGTCAAGGACTTATGTGTAGTTAGATTCCTCCTTTTATTGAGTATGGTAAAGTGTTCAACGTTCGTTATTTCCAGAAAGTATATATTTTTAATCTTTATTTTTTAACGCAAACACATTCAATATAATTTATGTATTTTTTTTTGAGAAATATTTACATTCATTGATTTAGTGTACACGCGCAACGCGCGTACCTTAAGATTAGTAAGAAAAAATGCCAAAAATATTGAGTACAACAAAAAAATACTTAATTATATTATTATATAAATAATAATATTTAATTAATTCAAATATAAAAATAACAGACTTAAAAAATTCTAGAATCCTTCGTACAAAAAATCTTCTAACCTTTACTACTAAATACAAGCTAATTACATAATTATATCAGTCGTATACAATACATATTACTTGTCACAATTTTTCTAACTTTATAGTGTTTTTGCTTTATGAAAAAATTGAACGTCAAAGACATCAATTACTCACAATTGGGATAAATTTATTGTTTATAACGTTGGTGTCAGAGCTTATAGGACATTGTAATCCCTAAATGGATGAGACTACAGGCGAAGTGAATATTTAAAGGTTATGGATTCGGGTTTTAATATTTAGATAATTGAGTTTTAAATTAATAATTAGTATATATTTAATAAATTTTATAAGATAAATATAAAATATGAACCAAAACTATTGAGTTCGACCAACCCGCATACATGGGCTTGCTCCGCCCTTGCATGAGATGCCCAAGTTTCATTTATCCAATACATGAAATGGTTATTCTATTTCAAGAGTTACCATGTATATCGATCATAAGTTAAAAACAAAATTAGTGTCGTTTCCAACCAACCACGAGCCCATTTCTGAGAAGCTCAATGAACTAATGGAAATTGTTTAAGAAAGTCACTTTACTTTGTTTTGTATCCGGAAAATCATCATTCTTTGTACATTGTAACTCAAAAGTCACTTAACACATTTAGGGCATATTAAATATTATTTTTCATATTTTTTTAACTCAATCATTTAAATAAAAATAAAAACCTATTTAAACCGTGACTCAACCCGCTCTTTGACCTGACCCACTTTCTCTTATTTTTGTTATAAAAAACGTAAATATTACTTTGATGTTAATTATCTTGGTTTTCAACATACTGGTTTAGGCAAAGTATTAAATCAGTTCGACTAGAAATTGTCTTCTATAGTAACATTATCTTTACTATAAGCAATGCGCGTTCTTGTTCTAAAACATCGAGGATATTGTCTTTTAATTTATCTTATGTCAATATTTCTCCGTCAAAATTTCAAGCATAAATAAATTTTTTCATTTTTCCTTCCTCCTTTTTATTTTCTTCCACTTCAACGCTGTTAATTTTCTTGTTTCACTTTCAAATTTAAGTCCTCTAGTTTGTTAAGATTTCGTATTCTCTATTTAATACTTTGCTTAAACCAATGTATACATTCAATATAACAATATTGAGAACCAATATAATACACTACAGCAAAGTAATATTTACGTTCGAGTCATGATTTCAATAGGTTTTTTGATTTTTTAAATGGTTGGGCTAGCTAAAAAAGAAATATGAAAACTAGTTTTTAATAGTGCCCTAAAAATATTAAGTGACTTTTGAGTTACAATGTGCAAAGTATGATGATTTCCCAGTTACAAAATAAAGTAAAATAATTTTTATAGACAATTTATATTAATTCAGCGACCATATAAGAAATGGTAGCTTGAAAGAGCTTTTAATATTGCGGAAGCTGTAATTCTCCACTATATGTAAAGTGAAGTTGAGCAAGATATCGTTACGAACTTACCACTCTACACAAATTGAAATCAAACTTAAGCATATCAAATTAATTTGGTACGATAATGTATACTAGTATTTTTAAAAAGTTAAAATTTAATATTGTGTATACTAGAGAAAATCTCACTTTATACCTATTAATTCTAAACTATTTACCCTTTAATATCAGACTCAAACTATTTACTACTCCTACCATGGGGCCCAAACTATTTACCCGATTATTTCTCTGTAAATGTTTTGTGTATGTCTCCACCGATGGCCTTGAACCTGGTGTTGTGGGCGAATCCATATTATCCATTTTCCCTTCCTCCTCTTTCGGCGCACATCTATCTTTTCCCTTCTTCACAACCTTTTCCTTTTCATCTTCCTCCCCAGATTCTTCCTCTTCCTCTTGTTTGTTTACTTCCATTTCCCCTGCACCCTCTCTGTCTTCTCCCATTTCATCCTTATTATCATCAGTTTTTATTCCTTCACTGTTCTGTTTAACCTTTTCTGCTTGCTCATTTGTTTCTTTTTCTTGTTTCTTCTCTTTTAGGGTTTCTTTCTCGGAAGGTATGGTAGTGATCTGTAGGTTTTGTCTGTGTGTTGAAGAGAAAAAATTTTTTTGAAGGAAAACTGTTGCAAATGAGTGAATTTGACCATATTTGTCAGATCCGGAACTGAATACTAGTAAAGATCGTAGGAATTTTCTTTTGGAAAGGGCAGGTATATTTGGTTAACTACTCCCTCCGGTCCAAAATAAGTGATTTCTTGGCCTTTTTCTTGTGGTCCAAAATAAATGATTTTTTCAGATTTCAAGAATGAATGAATTATTTTTTCCTACATTGTCCTTGAAGTAAATGGTATTAGAATATGTGTTAAGAATGTTTATGTGAGATAGTAAAGGTTAATATGATCAATTTCATAGCTAATTAATGCTAAAAGGTGAATTTCTTAATTTGTGTGAATTTTCCTGAAGCTTGTCAAGATCCTAGGTGGGTAGAAGCTATGAAATCTGAACTTGAAGCACTGGAAAGCAATCATACTTGGGACATTGTTTCACTTCCTGAGGGTAAGACCCCTATTGGTTGTAAGTGGGTGTATAAAGTGAAGTACAAGGCATCAGGTGAAGTAGAGAGATTCAAGGCACGACTGGTTGCAAAGGGTTATAGTCAAAAAGAGGGTATTGACTACCAGGAAACCTTCTCTCCTGTGGTGAAGATGGTGACAGTCAGAACTATTCTCTCTATAGCTGCTGCTCAACATTGGCACATTCATCAAATGGATGTGTACAATGCTTTTTTGCAGGGAGATATCTTTGATGAAATTTACATGCAACTGCCTCCAGGATTTAAGAGCCAGGGGGAGTCACAACCAGTATGCAGGCTCATTAAATCCTTATATGGTCTCAAGCAGGCTCCCAGGCAGTGGAATGAGAAGCTTACTGAAGCTTTATGCATTTTTGGTTTCATTCAGAGTCAACATGATCATTCTCTATTTGTAAAGAGGAGCACACAAGGCATTGTCACACCTCCTTTTTCCGGCACCCGCGAGGGCGCAAGTGGATTTTTTCCAATTAAAGGACAATCGAAACAGGATTTATTTATTTAATTCAGAGTCGCCACTTGGGAGATTTATGGTGTACCAAGTCACCGGTTGAATCCCGAATCGAGGAAAAGATTGACTCTATATTACAGTCTGCGTACCAGAAATCTGGATAAGGAATTCTGTTAACCCGGGAGAAGGTGTTAGGCATTCCCGAGTTCCGTGGTTCTAGCACGGTCGCTCAATTGTCATATTTGACTTATTATCTGATTTATAACATGCTTTAACTTATGTGCAAATTTTGATTTTTAACCGCTTTGGATTATTATTATTTTTATAAGAATTGCAACGTCGTGAAAATGTACTTCGGGCCACACCGTACCAGTACGCCTGTGGCCTTTAACACATTTCGACTTCGTTGAGATTTGGATTTGGGTCACATAAATGTGCACCCAAGTTTAAGAAGGTAATGTTATTAAAATACGCGCCTAAAGAGTCTAACGCGTTATTATTTTGAAAAAGGCCGTGCAATTCACTAAACGGCTCATCCCGAAGTCTAATAATCTTATATAACCAATTATTTGAGGGCCCCGCGATTTATTTATTTTTTCTGTTTGGCGAGGCTCATCTTATTTGTTTTAAAGGATGTCCTAAAAATGACTACATTTTTTTCTATCAAGTTTGTCTCTGTAATGAAAGAAGATAAAGGTCCTAATTAATTTACATGCTTCAGACTTATTCTAAGCGGGCGTTTGAACATAACTTGTTAAATCCGAAAATGATACAATAGGACAATCCGTTTAACAAATTTTGGGCCCAGGCCCAGCGTCAATGGCATTGAGCTGGACCTGGGCCAGGCTTATTCCGGTGTTGGGCCTACTACTTGTTTCTACACTCATTTGACATTTAAGAAGCAAAAATGAAAGTGATATCTAAGGGAACCTGTTTTTGCAAATTTATATACGCAAGTTGTTAACTAAGAGTAATTCAAACTACTAAGCGATTTAACTTAAAGGTTTGATGTGCATTTCAAATAGGCTAAAACCGAAACAAACTGGAGATAGCAAGACATAAATACTATATCATTAGTTCTTTTCTAATTAGCATACATAGGAATGGGGTTTACACACTAAACTACTGCAGCTCAGTACTCAGTTGTGCATATTAAAATGACTACATGATTCTAGCATATGAAATTAACTACTGTATATATACAACTTAATTCGGAATATGACTTAAAATAAATCCTCGAGTTTCAGCTCCTCATTTGTATTTCATGCTTCAATTCTCGTCTTTACAAGGAGTACCAATTGTGTACCTGATATTTGGAAATAAAGAAGGAGTATCAGCAGCAGCAGTAACACGAACAACAGTACAACACAACAAATAATTGTAGTACACCAGCAACCAGCCAGCAATTACCAACAAAACTCAGTAATCAGTAACAAAAACCCAGCAACAACCCAGTAAGCAGCAACAAATAACCCAGCAACACTCAGCAATTTACCCAACAGAAACCAGTAAACAAAACTAAAACCACTATGAAACAGTAGTATACAACCCAGGGAACAAATTGAACTCTCAGGAAAGCAATCAACCCACAGAGAACATGAGAATAGACCAAACAGCAGTTTCCAGAAGATCTAAACAGCAAAGACCAAACCAAACGAACCAACAGAACCTTCAGTTAACTTAAAACACTCAAGTGTGGAAATAGCCACAATGCAAAGCTTCGAATTGCTTCTGATTTTAAGCAATGGAACAGTATTATTGCCGGGCAGGATTTCTTGAAGACTGACTTCTAAATCTCCTAGCTAATTCTTTCAAAAAACTCTCAAAGATGATGGCCAGAAAAACTCTTAAGAACTGATGGCTTAAAAGAAAATAAACCTGATGGTTACGACTCCTCAAGACTGACCTTAAAGCTGTATATCTTAGAGCGTATATCAGCCTCTTTTTCTCACCAGGATCCTCTCTCTCGAATGTGTATCTATGGATTTCTTATATCCCAAACTAAACAGCCCTGCAGCCTATTTTTTAAATGTTTTAGAACTGATCAAACCCATCTTATTCCCTCTGTTTTCTCCACTTTTATTTGTCTAAGTATGGGTTTTAATTTAAAATTGTTTGAAGTGCAGAAAGCTAGTGGGATACCCTGCCGTACAGCAGGTTCCACTAGACTGCTTCATGTGAACAACAACTTTTAATTGTTAAACTAAAACTGGTTCAGATTTCCCACTACTTGGTGTCTATACAGGGTATAATTCGACTACAAAAAAAACCTCCCTGTTAATCCCTTTAAACAAACAATTTTGAGGGTTTATTGATGTGTAATTAACATGCCACTTGACTAAGTTCTGGATTTACCACAGTTCAACAACTATAACCAATTCATTTCCTAAGCTTAGCCATAAACAATTCAAACTTTAATTTCAACAATGATTTTGGACCAAGTTAACAATGTTAATCACTGTCCAATGTTCTAACAGGCAGACCTACGAAATTAATCGACGACATTCGTCTAGTCGATTACAACACGTATAATCAATAACAAATAATTGACCTACCAATCCGTGATTCTCATTTTCCAGGCAGAATCACGAAGATACGAAACTAACTATTCGACGACGCTAATCGAAGCGAATATGTATCTTATGGCACATATACTCAACAGACAATCAGAAAGAAAGCGACCAAATAAAAGGTCTAAAGGAGAAGAAACAGAGAATTTTAACAAGAAAATCAGAACAAAGTAAAATATTACCAAATAAACACATAAAAATAGAATAAAGAAAGAAAGAAAGAAAAGAAATACCTCGAGTGAAATCAAAATCTGAAAAGACCCGGGCCAACTCGGATTTGAATTTTTTTTTGAGGCCAAACGGACCTTAATCAGGGTGTTCTCAGTTGAGAACACCTAGACTAAGGTCCATTGGACCTCAATCACCTATCGAATCTAGCCGACAACCCAACTTTGGATTTCTAGGGTTCATACGGTCATTTGGAGCTCGGAGTTTTCTGGTTAGATTCAAGGCAAACCAAACTTGGTTTGGTTATGAGGACGGTTAGGAGGGCGTATGGTATCAATTTGGGGCAGATTGGTGTAATGTTGGTTTTGGCTCGAATCTTCGATTGAAGATTCGAGGAGCTCCAGGCTGATTCGAGCAAACCCTTGATTCAAATTGTTCGAAGAGATTGTCGTTCGAGAGATGACACCCACATAGTTATTTCTACCCCACATCAAAGAATATCTTCTTATAGGGTTGGCTTTTCTTTCATTTACACTTATCCCTTTACTTTGGGATTTATTCCCGCTATTGACCTAGTCATACTTGATTTTTGTCATTTTTTCAAAATTTGTTTGGCTCAAGTTGGCCCCCTCGTATGGAGAGCAGTAGCTTGTTTGAGGTATATGTCAACCAAAGCTAATGTTGACTTTACTTTCCCTCATCTAATTCACCTTTATCACCCCAAGCTATTCCGCAATGGGGTTTTTACCTTATCTGCAAGAAGTAAGAGGGTTTTGGTTAACCCTGAAGATACTAGTGACCGTGGCTGGTACACCCGGTTTGTTGTTGTTTCCACAATTGATTTAGTGGGCTAATCAAATATTCCTTTTCCTGAGAAGTGGAAATTTGCACGCAAGTATTTTCTTCCTTGCCGTATCTGCTTTCGTTATTTCAACTTCTTTTCTAATTTTATTATTATTTCTTTGCTTTTTCATAGCAACCATGGGAGATGTGGAACCCGTTCCTAATTTCCGTGGTTGGGTAGATGCTATCTTGAAAGCCGTGCCTATGAAGGCACGAACTTTGAAATCTATTTCCAATAAACATGGTTGGAAAGTGAAAACTCACGATATGCATCCCTTTTTGCTTCCCGTGTGTAAAAAAAAACTTTTTATCCTTCTTATTGTCAGGATTTGCTAGTCGAGGAATGTCAGTTGAAGTAGCTATCACCCTCCGAGCTTCTTCCAATACTCCTCTTGCTTTGGAAAGAACTCAAGCCACGCTGTCAAAGAGGAAAGTGGTTGAAGAGGATTCTAACATTGATGAAGATGAAGATTCCTCTATGACAATTCGTCCTAGAACCCGGAGGCGCATTGTTTCTGAGGATGAAACTGAAATCTCTCCTGCCCGTACCTATGAACCCGTTACTATTACCTCTGATGAAGAAACCATTCCAAGGGACACCCCTGAATCCACTCATCGCCTCTTTATTGAGGGCTTCGAAAGTGGTGAATTAGGTCCAGTTTTAGATGAAATTCCTCTTTCATCTTCCGTTCCTGTTCTTTCTGTTCCTTCTCTAATTTCAAGTGTTTCCTTGCCCACTTTGTTTGTTCCTGCCTCTTTGCCAGTTTCTACTCCCTTACCTGCCTCGACTCCTTTGATTACTACTATTTTTACCTCTTCTACCGTTCCTCCTTCTATTGCTTCCCCTTCCTTTGTTCAACACACAAAGGTGAGTTCTAGTAGCAAAGGTTTGACTATGAGGAGCGTTACCCTTGAGGTTCCTGCTAATCATAGCCTCTTAAGGGAGTCAGGTGGAGCAGATGTGTGGCTTGAGCCATTAATTGGAGATATTGAGAAGAATAAGATGAAGAGCCACAGTTGTTTGACTCTGATGAATGACATAGTTCATTCTACTTTGAAAGTACTTTTTCCTTTAATTAACAAGTTTTTTCTTTATATATATCTTTTTTAACTCTCACATCTGTTGCCTTTCCCTTGTAGGCTAATCTTATTAGTAGTTTTAGTACTGAGTTGATGGGAAGGATATCCTTTTTGGAAAAGAAAACCCGTGAGTCTGATAAGGCTATCCACGAGGCTAAGGAAATAGCTATGGGAGCCCAGTTAGAAGCAACTAATTGGAAAGAGCAGTTTGAGAATACTCAGAGAATCATAGAGGAATTACAAGAAAGTAGAAATCACTTAGAGCAGCAAAAGCGTGGTTTAACTTCTGAGCTAGCAGTTGCTAAGGCTTCTTTAAGCCAATTTGAAAAAGATAAGGAGCTTTTGGAGTGCTCATTTTCTGAACAATTATCAAAGTCAAGCGAAAAGATTAGAGAACTTAAGGTATTGTTGAGCAAGAAAGAAGAATACGCAGGAGAGCTAGTTCAAAACTTGTCTCAGGCTCAGGCTGACTTGCGAACTTCCTCTGATAAGGTTCGTGCCTTAGAGAATTCTCGTGCCTCCCTTGAAGCTACCTTTGAAGATACCCTTGATTCTAGGAGCTTTTGGAGTGCTCATTTTCTGAACAATTATCAAAGTCAAGCGAAGAGATTAGAGAACTTAAGGTATTGTTGAGCAAGAAAGAAGAATACGCGGGAGAGCTAGTTCAAAACTTGTCTCAGGCTCAGGCAGACTTGCGAACTTCCACTGATAAGGTTCATGCCTTAGAGAATTCTCGTGCCTCCCTTGAAGCTACCCTTGATTCCACTTTGGCTGAAAATCAAATGTTAAAAAATGATCTTGTGTCGTGGGAAAGGGATTATGAGCTTCTTGAGGAGAACTTTAACACAGAGGTGAGCTGGGCCTTTCTAAACTCTCGCCGTGATGCCTTAACTGAGGCCAATCAAGAAAACTTCAATTTAGAATCAGAATTGGCCAAGGTTTTGAGAACCATTGAAATGACGCAACAACCACTTGACTTTCCTTCTCCGGCAGATGAAACGCTCGTGGCTGAGGAACCTTTAAATAAAGTAGCCGCTTCTGTTGAAGTTGAAAATGCTATAATTCCAGCTCCCGAGAGTGAAGTTTTACTAACACAGTCCGTGGGGAAGCTGGAGCTCCCGTGACTCTTACTTCCCTCGGTGACTTTAACACTTCAAGCCCAACTGCCACTACTTCCTCAGAAATTGCTATCGTGCCTACAACTGCTTCTGAAAGTGAAGTTGCCATTGCAACTTCAGAAGTTCCAACCCCTTTAGTGACAAGTTGAATATCTTACTCCTTTTTTTTTTTTTTTTAATTGGTGGTTTTATCCCTTAACCTTTTTACGGGATTTTTTGGTTAAGTCCCCAGTTATCATAATGAGGCACTTGTAAAAACATTTTGTTTGACTAAGTTTTACCTAGTCTTTTTTAGGAAGTTTTCTTGGTACTTCAATATGTTCTATTCTTGCCTATTTATTTATTTAGGGCTTATAGAATAGTTTAGCATTTTTATCCTTTGAAAATGCTTTATGATTCTTCTCACGAGTTATTAACATGAGATTTATAAAAGAGGGCCCTTATTATATATCGACACTTAATGAAGAAGACGTCTCAACTTCATAATGATGTTATAATACGATGAAAGAAATAGGAACACACATGTTTTGTATGAAACAACTTTGACAAGTTTTTATTCATGAACTTGAACAAGCTTTTGAGTATTACATGTATTAAAGTACATCTATAACTTTCTCGTAACTGTTTTTCTTGTAACAGATTTTTACAAAGTAAATATAATTTAGACAAGGTTTTCCCTTATAACCCATTTCAGTATATAGTCACGACCCCATCTTCATGTATTAGGAAGGGTTTGAGAGGTGACTCTATTGTTCTCATGAGTTTGAGAGGTAACTCTGGTGTTCTCATGGGAAAGAATACTATGATGTATGCTTATGCTGGGATTCCGTAACCTCTGCTCGACACTTGTCTGTTGATTTATGCATCTATTTTCCGCACGTGTTTGTTCTGCGTTCATTATATTATGTTCATTATACAGTCCCCTAAGTGTTTGAGCGGTGAAGTATAAAGCCTCGAGCACTTGTTTTTCCTCTTAACTTGGTCCTTTTCCTAAAACAGAAAAAATTGTGGGACTCGGAGGTGCGATTAGAGATGAAGACTGCCTAACTTGTGTGTATTTCCATCAGATTAATTGTAACCCCGGGCTGGGAATTTAAGAATATTCCATTTTGCTGTGCAGGTCGTGACTCATCATTTGGCACGAGTTAGGGTTTTTGCCTAGCATCTAAAATCATTAGTAAAATTATTAATGATTAAAAAATGAATTTTAACATAGAGATACCTGAACGTGGATACTTTTTTCAAAAGTAGTATCTTTTTATATGGACAACATTCCAATGTAAGGGTAAAAACTTGCCATCCATTGTCTCCAACTCGTATGCTCCTTTTCCTGTAATGTCACGAACTCTGTAGGGTCCTTCCCATGTTGGACCCAGCTTTCCTAAATTAGCAGCCTTTATATATGGAAGACATTTTTAAGCACGAAGTTCTCAATTTTAAAGAATTTGAGGCGTGCTTTCCTGTTATAATATCATTCAATCACTTGCTTTTGTGCCGCCATTCTTATTAATGCAGCTTCTCTTCTTCCCTCTAACAAATCAAGATTCACCCGCATCTCTTCATCATTTGATTCATCCGTTGCTTGAACGTACCGTGTGCTTGGTTCTCCTATTTCTACTGGGATCAATGCCTCCGCACCATAAACCATTGAAAAT
>MU687232.1:17140-31562 GCA_026770625.1 Nicotiana glauca
ACTTCTCTAAAACTAAGTTGATTGCATAAGTAAATTACATGGGCCTACTGACAATGGTAATCTTCAAAATCAAAATAACCAATCAAATTACTGCCTACGGCCTTCCTTAGAGGGGATGACATTCTTGCAAGAGCATGAAATGGTCAGACGCCCACTCAAAAACACTCTCACCTTGCACCCAAGGGTGTGTGTCATAGAGGTCAATAAAGTTGGAAACCATAGGAGACTAGGGTTCAATCTCAACATAGGCAAAAGGGTTAGCTAATTGCTTCCCTCCTGCCTAAGCCTTGTTGACCAGAGTTTTCGGGCAACTCTTTTGGCGGGAGAATGCAGGTATAAGGTGGAATAGTCGAGGTCCGTGCAAGCTTGCCCGAACACCACTATTATATAACTAGAAAGGTACCCAAGTAGACAAGAAGACAAATGCTAGTTAAAGTATATGATAATTTCTTTGCGATTAATGTTCCGTAAGTACGTATCCTGCAATTTTTGCAGGGGTCTTTGTTTGAGAGATGTTTGCTTAATTATTTATTATCATGATTATTTTCCTTGGGTAGATGCTTACTCAAATATTATTCAAACAAATATACAGTAGCACTCTTGGGAGAGTAAACTAAAATTTTTGAAGCATTTATACTTTAAAGTAAATGCTTATAGCTGGAAATGCTCGTCGTACAAGGTTTAGCACTCCAAGTGTAAGTATTACTCGCCTCACCAAACTTTTGATAGTAAAATATATACTGCATATTCATGCTCAAGAGAGCACGTTAAAACACCAGGGGGGAAGATCAAAATCCCATTGATTCCACCCATCTACCTTTATTGGTTCTCTAGATAACAATTAGTTTAGCAATTAACTGAGTTTTCTTCTTTTTGACGACCACATTATTGCATGTGATCAATCACTGCAAATCATATGTCGGGAAGCGAGAAACAGAAAGTTGAGCATTCTAAGTATCACAAAGTCACAGAAAGATAAGAACCAATGATGCACACAATATGTTAACACTTAAATACCCTCCAAGATCGTGCATAGCAGTGTCAGATCTACTTACACAACACCGTCAACAGTCAAAGAAGTTTCAGCAATATTTGTAGAAACAATAAACCGCCTACAATTTGGCGGAGGAGGACTGAAAACACGCACCTGTCAAAAGAAATAACAAAAGGAAAAATGTTCAATACATAACTGCGATAAGAGAAACAAGGGAAAATACTCGCAAACGCATATAGAATTTACAAGAGCAATAACCACGCAACTACTAGTATTCAGCACGGTAAACCACTTAAAATGTGGCTGAAGAAAAAGAAGGAGAAGAACAATCATCTGAAGTTTCATAAAGAAGATGATCAATCAAACAAAAAATTGTTCTCCAAGCTAAGTTCAACTCAAACACATATTTGACTTCTACTTATGTTGTGGAGTCACTACATAAACTGTGTCACAACAGCTACGGAAACCAAATTATTTATCGCATATTTCATCAACCAAAAACTTATTGTTGTCAAGTTGTGATCAAAAGGAGTGAGTCAATCAACACGCTACTGTTCACAACTAAAAGTGAAACAAACATGAAATTGTTGCAGCACAGACAACTGACAATATCTGTTCCAGAAAGCCAGCTAGGACTATGATACTCCTTTTAACTTGACTAGAGGACTATTGACACTTTAGTTCACCTTCATTAAAACACTCAGTTTAAATATGAAATCTCTCGTGTAATTGGAAGGGTCATGTCAGACACAACAGTAGACCAGATATTTAATATCTGAACCAACTAGAACTAGAATTTTCAGGATTTCAAGGCAAGGAGTTTGAGAAGGAAAATAACGTGCCTGCATCTCAGGTGGCAAGGATCCATGAAGTGGAAGGATTAAGGCATCCAGGCAAGAACCTTCATCTAAGCTTTGAATTTTCTCCTCCAACTTCAATACCAATTTCTCTATGTCATCCTAAATAAGGTTCTCAATTTCACTTTCCAGGAAATAGTGATTTGCATCTCGAACCATTTATTCTTCAGTGGGAAATAGAGAAAGGACTGATATACAAAAAAGCATCAGACAGGAAATGCTCCATAAATCTCACCTGCCCTGTCAAAAATATTAAAATGTCCCCTTCTGGCTCCCGTACGTGAATATCTATGCACCAAAATGAATTGTCAGACCAATTCAGAAAAAAAAAATATTTTACACACAAAAGGAAAGGTGAACATTTCAGATTAGTAGAAAGCAAGAAACAATTGAAGGAATAAAACCAGGATTCAAACTTATAAAACAAATATGAGAAGTCATAGTTCTCGTCATACCAATAGCTGTTTTTAGAGAAGCCTCCACATAGTTTTTAGGGCGCTCTGAGATGTGTACTATTTCCACAGGAAATAACTCGCCTGGTACGGTAAGGACGGGACAGTCGGAGAAGAACCTAGATACCTTTCCACCATCAAGAGTTGCTGATGTGATCAAAACTTTCAAGTTTGAGTGACGCCGTTTGATTAATCTTTTCATTAAACCAAGCAATATATCCCTGTGATTGATATCTCAATAATGAAAAAAGTCATCTATAGAGATAACCAACATGATCTAAGCAAAAGGAGAATGAAAGACTACAATAATCTAACAGTTGGATATATCTCTATAATGTCAAGCCGAGATGAACATATAGAAGGTCATGGAAAATGGATCTAACGTGTTCAAACTCCTCTCATGTGCTTCATCCAATATGATGACAGAATACTGATTCAGCTCGGGATTAAAAAGACTCTCGCGGAGGAGCACTCCATCAGTAAGATATCTGCAGTTTGAATAATCTTCCAGTTAAATGTCAAAAAAGGAACATGGGAACTAAACCAATATAAAGTGTGAATGACAGTAATTGGTATTAACAATAATTAAGAACAACAAAAAGTACTTGATATGTGTTTTCTCCGAAGTTCTATCTTCAAATCTTATGGCATAACCAACTTCCTCTCCAAGTCGAACATTTTGCTCCTGTGCAACTCGTCTGTTCATGAAGAGTTGAAGGAAATTATCAAAGAACGAACCGAAAAAAAAGTTACAAGCCGAAGAATGAAGCAAATAGAGAACACCAGATGTTGGTGTAACTACAGCATAAACCAAATATATAAAAAAAGATGTTGAATAGCATTTTTCATGCTTCTATTACCTTCAACAGTGGATTCAGATCAAGGCTAATGTGGCAATCACCTCCACTGGTTTTATCAAACACCAATAGCGGATCCACATTATGTCATATGGGTGCTTAAGCACCCATTGCTTTTGAAAACAAGACTACTTATATAGAAAATTAATAATTTATATAAATATATTAACAAAGCACCCAGTCTAAGTAGTAATTTTCAAATTAAGAATAGTTGAGCACCCACAGTCTAAAAATCCTGTATCCATTGTCAAACACAATTAAAAATGCGCTTATACTACTAAGTCTTTTTCCTCATTTACCCTTGCCCCAACAAAACATCTCAAACAACAAGATTTCCCAAGTCAGGTAACGGATCTCAAATTTCCATCATCTGGCACAAAGGAAGTCTCTAACTATACATACTACATACTTGCTAGCATAATCCTCAATGACTCTCTTATTAAGAGGGAAGTAAAATCTCAGGTTAACTAAATTCTTACTACTATATAACCCTGTTTTCTCTTCTTCACCTCCATTGAAATGTCTTCTGGTTATTAATTTCCTTCAGTATAGTCTCTCATCCTTCCGAGATTTCATAACTGACTCCTTAACTCTAACTCTAACTAACTCCAAGAGATTGGTATAGCTCCCACAACCTACCTAACTAGACTCACTTCATCTTCAACTTTGAACTGAACTTTGCATAGACATGTACAAGTGAATTCTCTGCCCAAGTCTTGGTGGGTGGTGGCGGAGGCAGCTTGAAGGAAGGTAGTTCAATTGAATCCCCTTATTTGAAAAATTATACTGTGCAAATAGGGCAAAAACTAAAGGGAAATTTCAAGTGAAGTGGCAAAGGGGTTCAAAAATTGCTTTAGGTCATAGGTTAAAATTCTCGGTGTGACCTTTTTTAATCACCTAGTATAAACTCCTGGCTCCGGCACTGTAATGGTGGCCAGAGTTCTACTCATAATTGCAGGGAGGATGTAGCACAGTAGCAGGTAGCCGGACAAGAAAACAATGAAAATTTTGATTTAACAAACAAATAAACGAACATTTCGAGTACAGGGAATTTGAAAGGAAAAAAAGCACAATAAATTCAACACGACATGTAAATTGTAAAGATACAAAGTTTAGGAAGATTACCTAGAAACAGAAACAGCAGCGACACGTCGAGGCTGAGTAACAGCGATCATTCCAGATTTGGCATACCCTCTTTTATAAAGCATTTGTGAAAGTTGTGTACTTTTACCAGAACCGGTCTCACCAATAACTACCACTACAGGGTTTTTCTCCACTGTTTCTATGATTTTCTCCTCAAATCGAACTATAGGTAAATCCGCCATTTACTTCTGGGAATAGAATTTTAAGGATGGTGCGTAAAGGGGTTTCTAACTCTTCTTTACAGTCGAATTCAGGACCTCTTTATTTTGTTTGGCAGAGCCAACTTGTTTACTTATATGCTGAAAACAAGTTCCTGTTTGGCCAAAAAATTTGGCAACTTTCTTCAAAATTTTTTGAAAATATTGTTTTTATTTTTTGGGTCAAAAGCGACATATATATTAGATAATAAAACGTACTAATACATCGAAGTTGATGCAAGCTATGCATCGTAGTAGTCACTGGAAAATACATAGTAGAAGCTACTGGAAAATACATAGTAGAAGCTACGAGAAACCCTGCATGGAGGGCACCATGTATAGTGCTATTACAAAAACTACTATCCGAAATAGAGAGTGACTGTGTTGAGACTGGTAAAGTCCTCCTTTGGTGAGTGCCTTGTTGATCTTGCTGGAGATAAGCGTGGACAAAAGATGGTGGTTGTGCAAAAAGTAGACAGGTAGACTGTGTAGTCTTGGCTCCATACTTAGCGAGGCTATCAGCAACACGATTCTGTTCTCTAAAACATGAGTGTGTGATGGACTATGCAGCTGGCGGAGTAACAACCTATAATTGTTTATAATGTTAGCATAAGATATAGGAGTGTTTTGGAACATACCTATGAGTTACTGGGTATCTGTTTCAATCACCAAGGGTATCAAATGTTGTTGTAAAGCTATGCTCAAACCGTTAAGCAGTGCCAAGAGCTCTACTTCAATACTGTTACCTTTTTTGATTGACCTGCAAATCCTACTACCCAACTACTGTGGTGGTTACGAAAAACCCCACCAATGCCATATTCCTTATGGGAGAGTGATGCAGATCCATCTATATTAAACTTGTAGGAGTTTACAATTGGTGGATGCCATTTGATATAGAGAGGAATATATTGGCACGTTTTTGTACGATGTGTGTGAGTTGTCAAATAGTAGTATTCAGCTGTAGTATTAATGAGTAACATAATATTTAGGGCAAGCTGTTTATTTTCCAACCTATGGTTATTACGGCTAAGCCAAATATGCCATAATGCAAAAGGGATTAGGGTAGTAGTTGGGATGTTATAAGGTGTAGGAGAAAGATGAAAGTGGATAAGATCAGATAACCAAGTATGAGAATTTGGTGGTAGAACAGTATTACATGAAGGAGGTAACGACAATTTAATGGCTGCCCAAACATGTAAAGCTTTAGGGCAACCGAAAAAAATATGCTCTAAAGTTTCTGGTGCCAAAAGGCATTGTGTGCACATAGGTGATGCTAAAATGCCTGAACGGAATAAATAAGCAGCGGTAAGTAACTTATTATGAGAAATCTGCCAAAGGAATAATGTTATTTTTGGGGAGATTTTCAGTTTCCAAATCCAACTGTAAGAGGAAATTGGAGTGGGAGCAGCGGTTAGTGAAGCATAATAGGATTTAACAGAGAAAATTCCATGGGAAGTAAGTTACCAAAAAATTTGATCATAACCTGTTTTTGAGAATGGCATATATATATATATATATCTTTAATACTGTGTTCAACTGTTGGTGGTAAGACAAAAGGTAATATGTCCAAATGGCAAGCCTGATTGTAGTAGTAATCTAAAATTAATTTGTTCTACTCATGAGTGGTCCGGTGATGCAGTTACGGAGTATAAGATGTGGTGTTATCCAAGGGTCGGACCAAAAATGTACGTGTTGACCAGTGACAAGATTCCATTGATAGACTAACTCACAGGACAACCATCCCTTCGTTATGTTCCGCCAGGTGGAGGAACCTCTATTAGTTATGTGATGTGTAGGGAGTCGATAGTTTTGTAACAGGATTTGGGGCCAAAGTTGATGTGGATTCTGAAAAGTCGCCATGCAAGACTTGCATGTAGAGATTAATTTTTAATGGCGAGATTTTGAATTCCCAATCTACCTTGATGTAAAGATTGAATTGTAGTAGCCCATTTTATTAGATGAAGTTTTTTCTTTTGCGAAGTTGTGCTCCACAGAAAATTTCTTTGATAACGATTAAGATGTGAAATTATAGATGCAGGTAATGTGTTGTATTGCATAAGGTGATTGGGTAGTTGGTTAAGGGTAGAACGAATTAGTGTTGTTCTACCAGCTTTAGATAAAAAATTTATTTTCCAGCCTGCGAGTTTATTTTTGAAATTGTCAAGTAAGAATTGATAATCCCTTTTGGAAGGTGGTTTGATAAAGATTGGGAATCCTAAATATCTACCAAATATTTTCCCCTCCTTCGTATGAAAGAGGTGAATGATGTTTTGCATGGTTGGGAGTGGACAATTTTTTGAGAAGAAAATGTTAGATTTCTAGAAATTAATAGTTTGACCTGAAAGTGTGGTAAAATTATTAGCAAGGGTGTTAATAATTGAGGTACATGTAGAAGGTGTAATTTTTGTTGTGAGAGTAATGACATCTGCAAAAAATAGATGTGATAATTGTGGTCCCCTTTTAGCAAGAGTGAGAGGTTTCCAGATGCAGTAGTCCACTGCTGTGTGAATTGTGCGTGAGAGCATTTCAAGGCAAAGGATAAATAGCTACGGAGATAATAGGTTCCCTTGTCTTAAACCTCTTGTAGGTTGAAAATATTCAGGAGGGCTTCCATTAATAAGAATGGCTATAGAAGTAGAAGTAATACAGGATATTATTAAATTAATAAAAGTTTGTGAAAATTTTAGAGTAACAAGGGTATAATGAATAAAAGACCATTCCATTTTATCGAATGCTTTTTCCAGATCTAATTTGATAAGCATATGAGAATTGTTTCCTTTCATTTTTTGAAATCTAGTGATTATTTCCTGTACTATAAGTGCATTATCAAAAGTTCTCCTATGTTTTTGAAAGCTAGATTGGGTAGGATTAATAAGATGTTCTAGTATTGGTCTTAACCTGTTAACAATTATTTTTGTGATAATCTTGTAAATGGTGTTGCAAAGGCTGATAGGGTGATATTGAGAGATAGAAGAAGCATTATTATTTTTAGGGATAAGACAAATGAGGGTATTATTGATAATGGGGTTTATCTGGTGATCTTGGAAACTTTTATGGCGAAAATATTTCACTAAATTACCTATGATATGCCAGTTATTTTGATTAAAAAAAGGATGCAGGACATCTGGACCGGAGCCTTGAGAGGTCTGAAAGAATTTAACGCAGTGGTAATTTCATGATCTTGAAGCCGGGTAGTTAAAGAATTTTTTTCCGGCGAAGTTGATATTTTGGCGATTTCCAGTTGATAGGCGAGATTTTGATCTAGGGGTCGGAATTGAATTTTGAGAGTTGTAATAGCTTCGTTACGTTATTTGAGATATGTGTGTAAAATTTCAGGTCATTTGGACATGGTTTGGTTGGGGTTTTGATCAAAAGCGTATTTTGGAAGATTTTAGAAACTTAGGCTTGAATCCAATATGTTTTGGGTGATTTGATGTTGTTTGAGGTGTTTTGATGATTGGAACAAGTTTGAATTAGTTTTTAGGATGTGTTGGTGCCTTTGGTCGAGGTCCCGGGAGCCTCGGGTGAGTTTCGGGTGGTCATTCGGATGATTTTGAAGTTTGGAAAATTGCAGAAAATCTGCTAAACTGTTGCAGAGAATTATATCTTCGTTTTTGCGAGTGGAGTCTCGCATTCGCGAAGAAGGATTAAGCAAAGCCAAGAATTTAGCCTTCGTGTTCGTGAGAGAGACTTCGCGTTTGCGGAGGGATGGATCGGTAGGCATCGCGTTCGCGTGAGACTGGGTAGCGTTCGCGTAGGTTGGCGAAGTGATGCATTCAAAGAAGTTTAAACTGAGCTAAGATGTTTTAAAGGGATTTCACAGCTTCATTGCTTTCTTACTAGTTTTTGAACTGCTTCTATACAGCATGTTGATGCACTTTTTGTGATTTCTTATCACTCGGTCTTTATTTATGATTATTACTCACTGAGTCGGAGTACTCACTTTACTCTCTGCACCTTGTGTGCAGATTCAGGTATTTTCTGAGTTTGGTAGCAGTTTCATTGGAGTTAGCAAGGTAGTCGCATGGCGATCGCAGCTCTGCTTTCTTCCTCTATATTCCTCCTTATGTATTCTTGTGATTTTTCTGACCATTTCAGTCTTGTTGTAACTAGACAATTGTAGTAGATGCTCATGATTAGTGATACCCCAATGTCGGGCTGTGTTGGGTTGTTATTCCGCATATTTGTATTGTTAACTGCTTAGCGGTTGGATTATTCATCCTTATAAATGACTTATTGATTTATTAAGTTGTTAGAACTGAATTTGGTAAGTGTCGGCTGGCCTTGTTTTCACGAGAGGTGCCATCACGACCGGATCCGGATTTATGGTCGTACGACCGGGTCCGGGTTTATGGTCGTGATAGGCTGACATTGCTAAAATACCTACTCCACTTTCATACTCTTCATCTTGTTGACCATTTTTTCCACACATATTCCTAAGAAATAAATAGGCTCGTTTGCAACTTATAAGAGCACACACGGCATATATATTCTCAAAAGCCAGCAAAAAGGAAATCACACAGCTCTTCTCCCCCATTCAATTCTTTCAAGATTTATAAACACAGCTTGAGCGAATTTTAAATTGCAACTTCATATACACGAAATTTGGTCTAGTGCCCCAGAAATTACTCAACAGTCCAAATCAATTAGCAGCAGTTTTTTTTTTCTTCTGAAAAACTATATTTCTCCGTTGAATATTCTATACAATACTGCTTTGAAAATCTCAATATTGCAACTAACTCTAATTTTGAGCCATCGAGTTTGGTTGGTTTCTTGCTGATTGAAGTAAGATATGTACTATGGTTTTTGCTGAGGAATACAAATTTTCAAAATCTTTTTCTTTGGTTACTGAATTGAGAGAATGAAATTCATCGACTAAATACAAATGAGGAAATGGACTAAGGGCAGGAGGGCTAAGAGTTGGCTTTTTGCCAATGCAAAATAGTAAGGGGTCGTCTTTTAGGCGTTGAATCAGAAGGTAAGGCTGCCGTTTTTTGGGTCTTAGGTCTAGGAATTAGAATCTTAGGGTAGTGTTTCTATAATTGGGTATGATGGTCATTGGATTAGAAGAAAATAGATGACTATGATTAAATCTTACACTTAAGTGGGCTAATGGGTTGGGAAGAATGGGCTAAGGGTAATTGGGTTGGACCATGTCTTTTGGATTTGAACTTAGGCTAAAAAGACCAAATAATACGATGTATCTATAAAAATATAAAAATCACTCTAAATTAAAATAAATTAATATAAAGCTAAATACTACGAGTGAAACTATTTTTTTATATTTTCAAATGTTATAATACTATAAATATAAATATACTAATTGACTTTAACCTAAAGATAAAAATAATTTTTTGTAATTTTTTACTTTTTGTGATCAAAATAAAGTAAAAGAGTCAACATTATTTAGAATAGCGATATTAGGCCTAAAATAAATATTTACATGCTAAAATATAAAAAATCTTGGGGAGGGTCAAAAATCACATGTCTACAGGGTGTCCTGTGAGGTTTACACGGGTCATTGCAGCTTGCACCATTTGTTCAAGAATAGGGATCTTAATTTGAGGCAGTGCAGATGGCTTGAGTTGCTGAAAGATTACGATATCACCATTCTTTACCATCCGGGCAAGGCGAATGTAGTTGCCGATGCTTTGAGCAGAAAGGCAGAGAGTATGGGTAGCTTGGCATTCATTTGAGCAGAGGAGAGGCCATTAGCTTTGGACATTCAGTCCTTGGCTAATAGACTTGTAAGGTTGGACATTTCAGAGCCCAGACGAGTTCTTACATGCGTCGATGCCCAGTCTTCACTATTAGAGACGATCAAGGCTCGATAGTTTGATGATCCGCATTTGATGGTTCCTAGAGAGACGGTACTACAGGGTGTTGCCAAGGAGGTCCTATCGGTGAGGGTGGTGTTTTGCGACTTCAGGGTCATCTATGTGTTCCCAATGTCGATGGCTTGAGGAAGAGGATTCTAGAGGAGGCACACAGTTCTCGATATTCCATTCATCCAGGTGCTATGAATATGTATCGCGACCTGAGACAAAATTATTGGTGGCGGCGGATGAAGAAAGACATAGTTGAGTATGTAGCTAGGTGCCTAAATTGCTAGTAGGTTAAGTATGAGCACCAAAGTCCAGGTGGGATACTCCAGCAGATGACTATACTGGAGTGGAAATGGGACCGCATTACAATGGACTTCATAGTTGGGTTGCCGCGGACCTTGCGGAAGTTTGATGCAGTTTCGGTCATTGTCGGCAAGTTAACCACGTCGGCACACTTCATCTCGGTGGTGACTACGTATACTTCAAAGAGGTTGGCTCATATTTATATTTAGGAGATAGTTCAGTTGCATGGTGTGCATGTTTCCATCATATCAGATAGAGGCCCTCAATTTACTTTGTATTTCTGGAGAACCATATAGAGTGAGTTGGGTACTCCTGTAGAGATCAGCACAAAATTCTATCCACAGACTGACGGGTAGTCGGAGCGGGCAGTTTAAATCTTGGAGGACATGCTCAAAGCATGTGTGATTGACTTCGGAGAGCAGTGGGATCGATTCCCGCATTTGGCCGAGTTTGCTTACAACAACAGTTATCAGTCTAGTATAGAGATGGCTCTATTTGAGACTTTATATGGTCGGCGATGTCGTTCTCCCATCCATTGGTTTGAGCTCGACGAGGCCAAACTATATGGTACTAATTCGGTGAAGGATGCCTTGGAAAAGGAAAAGTTGATTCAGGAGCGACTTCGCACCGTTGCGCCTCTTTTTTTCTCGCGAAATCGGATTTGTGACATTTGGGAGGACAACTCATTCCTTTTGGGAATTGGATTTGATTTAAAGAGTCGCCACCTAATGATTAGGGTGCATTAGGACACCAAGGAGGTTTGATTTGAATAACCAGAGATAGGGTAAGGGTTTGAAATTATTCTAAGGGGAAGGTGTTAGGCACCCCTCAAAATCCACTAGTGTGGTTCCCGACCAGATTATTATTATGAATTTGGGTACAGTTAACATATATACAAATAGGGCTCAAATAAGAGGGGATTTTATCACATACAGGTTTACAAACAAATAAAGTTGGAAAGAACTAAAAGAAAGCAGATTTTTCTTAAAGAAAGAGTTTGAAATTCTTTAAAAGAGACAAGAAAGAAGGAAAAGGGGGTCCTAGGTTTAGTAATAATATGGATCACCCCACACAATGCCCGGTAATTACTCCTCAATTAGGGGCTACGCATGGCATTATTGCGTGGTCATCATATCCATATCTACCCTTCCCACCTCGTTAAGGTATTAAAGCACGTAATGGTCTCGTTTACTTATTGCATGCTATTACTCATCCCAATCCTATCAGTCCCGAAGGCATTTAAGACTACTAATCATGAATGGGAGGGATATTAGGCTTATTTGTGGTTTTAAAGGTAAAAATTCTAAGGCGACATACAAAAAACATGCATAGCAAATTGGGGGAAAGCACATAACAAATAAGAAGGCTCAGATGTACCTCCTTTACACAAAGAAGCACATAATTTAGCATGACTTGCACATACTAGTTAAGGTCTAATTAAGTACTAAGCATGCGAAAAGGTTGAGGCAGACTGATTCATTATATAATTCAGATAAGAAGCCTGAATCAGGCTTGCTTGCTGGTTGTAGTTAATAAAAACATATTAAGTTTATAATTTTACCCTAAGGCTTGCCTAACTGTTAGACAAGGATCATATAAGCATGGTATCTGCTGAATTCAGAAAGCAATAAACTGAATACATACTGATTAAGAAATGTTTTCAGATTATTAAAGAAGATAAGTTTTTTACAAAGGCTATAAGCTCTGCAAGTGACACATCGTTATTACTAGTTTTACCCTTTAAACGTGAATGAAGCAATTCAGATTCAATTGATAGTTCTCAATAGACATGCTTTCTATGCGTTATTGATTTTAAGCCTTTTGTAGATATGGTGCAAATGCAGAAGCCTTATAGACATGATATATAGATGTTGAATTTCATTTAATGCCTATGAACATGATATCTAATTGCAGTTGATTGTTTAAGACCTATGAACATAATTGCTAGGTGAAGAATGGCTGTACAAGATTCATAAGGACCTATAGGCATATTTTCTATATGCATGTGCAGATTTCAGATTTCCAGATACTTATGGACATGATTTCTATATGAGAGAATGCAGAATTCTGAAATACCTATAGACATGATATCTATATGAGAGAATGCAGAATTCAGAAATACCTATAGACATTGTAAAACTATGTGAGAAATGCATAATTGAGAAATACCTATAGGCATGATATCTATGTGAGAATGCAGAATTCAGAAACACCTATAGACATGCATCTATATGAGAAATGCAGAATTCAGAAATACTTATAGACATGCATCTATGTGAGAAATGCATAATTCAGAAATACCTATAGACATGATATCTAAATGCAGGAATTATTTTAAGAACCTATAGGCATGATTTCTACTGTTTTTCATACATAGTTACCCGCCCTTTTTACTAGCCATCCCCAAGAGTTTGTTACAAATTATTACTGCCCAAAAATAAAGTAAAAGAGTACATCAGAAATTAAAAGTACAACCAAGGAGAGCTTGATTCAGACTTCATGTATGAAATATGAGGTAAACCAACTCCAAGAGATCATGATCCAAAGCCTTTCTCCCATTTGAATGTGTCAAAGTTCCCTAAGAGCTTCAAAGGGACTCCGGGCAATGCTCACACCTAAATACATTACCAGATTAACACAAGTGTCAAAGTTCATGTCACGACCCAAACCCCGATCGTGATGGCGCCCAACACATTGCTAGGCAAGCCCGACCATTACCCGTTAACCAATCTAATAATTATCTCAAATATTCCAAGTTTAGTAAAATCTCCTATTTCCATAATGATAAGATGAGAGCGGAAAACAAAATAACTGAAATAACAGCCCATCAGAATCTGGTGTCACAAGTCTGAGCCTTTAAACATCTGAATAATATCCTATACAACCAAGTCTAAAGCAGAAGTACAAGAGATAACGAGAAGGAGAGATCGGGTCCTGCAGACGTCGGCAGCTACTTTGATAACTCTGCAGTAAGGTGAAACAGCAGCAAAATATATATCAAATGCCCTCCTGGATCCCTGTATCTGCACACAAGGTGCAGGGAGTAGAGTGAGTACTCCAACTCAGTGAGTAATAGCAATAAATAATAACTGGAAGTAAGAAAACCTGTAANACAATTTTTCCAACACTGCTGCGGCGCGCAGCCCGATCCTTACTAATACTGCTGCGGCGTGTAGCTCGATCCAATATAGTATATATAGTGCTGCGGCATGCAGCCCGATCCAATACAGGTATACGTACATAATGCTGCGGTGTGCAGCCCGATCCGATATAATAGTAACTGCGCTCATTGGGGTGTGTACGGACTCCGGAGGGGCTCCTTCAGCCCAAGCGCTATAATACTGCGGCGTGCAGTCCGATCCATATATATATATAACACTGCGGCGTGCATTCCGATCCATATATATATCATATATATAATACTACGGCGTGCAGTCCGATCCAATATATGTACAAGTATATACTACTGTGGCGTGCAGCCCGATCCGGTATATATCAAATACCTCGCTATGGGTCCTCGGCCCCTCTCAATCAATATAGACTTGGCCTCTCGGGCCCACTTAGCTAAATCAGGGTATTCAACCCTAGGTATTTCTCATTTAGAGTGCAATTTGCTAATATCGATTCATATTATGTTTTATAGTTAATAATACGACTGAGAGTATGTGTTCAACAGGTGTAGGGGTCACTTAGCTCCACAGGCTTCCCTAAGGTTCTATAGATCGGCACAAGGCCCCAAATATGGCAACTAGCCCAAATATTCGGATATAAGCTCAGTCTCAGTCAATAAGTAC
>MU687236.1:0-46321 GCA_026770625.1 Nicotiana glauca
TGTGACCGAACCCATAAGGCTACCTACGTATCCCCTCTTAAACGGGAATCAGGTCAGACGTAGTTCAAATTACATCATCTAAGGAAGCATGAAGATTACACATAGTAATGCTTGACTGCATCTGAATAGATAGGCTTTGGCCAAACTTCTCCATCCATTTCTGCAAGTATGAGGGCTCCTCCTGTTAGAACCCGGTGAACCATGTATGGTCCCTGCCAGTTGGGAGAGAATTTTCCTTTGGCTTTATCCTGGTGCGGAAATGTTTTCTTTAACACCAGCTGCCCTGGTGTGAATTGTCTCGGCTTGACTCTTTTGTTGAAGGCTCTGGACATTCTGTTCTGATACAATTGACCATGGCAAAATGTGTTCATTCTTTTTCCGTCTATAAGGGCTAACTGCTCGTAGCAACTCCTTACCCATTCTGCATCTTCAAGTTCTGCTTCTTGTATAATTCTCAGGGAGGGAACCTCTACCTTGGCGGGAATGACTGCCTCGGTACCATAAACCAACATATAGGGAGTTGTCCCGGTTGATGTGCGAACTGTGGTACGGTATCCTAATAAAGCAAATGAGAGCCTTTCGTGCCACTGCTTGTGTTTCTCTATCATTTTCCTCAGTATCTTCTTGATGTTCTTATTAGCCGCTTCTATAGCTCCATTCATCTGAGGTCTGTAGGCTGTAGAATTCTTATGCTTAATCTTGAAGGTTTCACACGTTGCTTTCATCAGGTCACTATTAAGATTGGAACCATTATCATTAATGATTGACTCTGGGATACCGAATCGGCAAATGATGCGGTTGCGGACAAAGTCTATCACAACCTTCTTAGTTACCGCCTTATATGATGCTGCTTCGACCCACTTAGTGAAATAATCAATGGCCACTAGAATGAACCTGTGTCTGTTTGATGCGGCCGGCTCGATAGGTCCGATGACATACATTCCCCAAGCGGCAAACGGCCATCGCGAGCTTGTTGCATTAAGCTCATAGCCTTTTGTGCCACTGCTTGTGTTTCTCTATCATTTTCCTTAGTATCTTCTTGATGTTCTTATTGGCCACTTCTACAGCTCCATTCATCTGAGGTCTGTAGGCTGTAGAATTCTTGTGCTTAATCTTGAAGGTTTCACACGTTGCTTTCATCAGGTCACTGTTGAGATTCGAACCATTATCAGTAATGATTGACTCTGGGATGCCGAATCGGCAAATGATGCAGTCGCGGACAAAGTCTGTCACAACCTTCTTGGTTACTGCCTTATATGATGCTGCTTCGACCAGCTTAGTGAAATAATCAATGGCCACTAGAATGAACCTGTGTCCGTTTGATGCAGTCGGCTCGATAGGTCCGATGACATCCATTCCCCAAGTGGCGAACGGCCATCGCGAGCTTGTTGCATTAAGCTCATTGGGAGGCACATTTATCATATCTGCATGAATCTGGTAGCGATAGCACTTTCGAACATACTGGATGCAGTCCGTCTCCATAGTCATCCAAAAATAACCAGCTCGGATTATTTTCTTGGCTAAGACAAAACCATTCATATGTGGCCCATAGGTCCCTGCATGAACCTCTTCCAACAACCTGGATGCTTCTTTTGCTTCGACACACCTCAGTAATCCCAAATTGGGAGTCCTCCTACACAGGATTCCTCCGCTGTGAAAGAACTTATTGGATAACCTCCGTAGTGTGCGCTTCTGAGTAGTATTTGCAAATTCCGGGTGTTCTCCTGTCGCCAAATATTTCTTGATGTCATGAAACCATAGTTTTCCGTCTACTTCTTCCTCCACATGAGCACAGTAAGCTGGTTGATCCTGGATTTTTACCGAGATAGGATCAATGAAGTTCTTATCTGGATGCTGAATCATGGATGATAGAGTGGCCAATGCATCGGCGAACTCATTTTGGACTTTGGGGACATGCCGAAATTCTGTCTTTGTGAACCTCTTCCTCAACCCCTGTACATGATGCAAATACGGGAGTATCTTGGAGTTCTTGGTTGCCCATTCTTCTCGGACCTGATGTATGAGCAAGTCTGAATCCCCGATCACTAGTAACTCCTGAACATTCATATTAATGGCCATCTTGAGCCCTAAGATGCAGGCTTCATACTCGGCTATGTTGTTTGTGCACGAGAACCTGAGGTTGGTGGAATCCGGATAATGCTGACCTGTTTCTAATACTAGAACTGCTCCTATGCCAACTCCTTTGAAATTTGCTGCTCCATCGAAAAACATCCTCCAACCATCGTAGGATTCTGCGATATCTTCTCCTATGAAAGAGACCTCTTCGTCAGGAAAAATACATCTTTAGAGGCTCGTATTCTCCATCCACGGGATTTTTGGCAAAATGATCTGCTAGTGCCAGTCCTTTGATTTCTTTCTGGGTTATGTAGACAATATCAAATTCACTCAGTAGGATTTGCCATTTGGCTAGCTTGCCCGTGGGCTTGGGCTTCTGGAAGATATACTTCAGCGGATCCATCCTTTATATGAGATACGTGGTATAGGCGCAGAAATAATACCTCAACTTCTGAGCTACCCAAGTCAGAGCGCAGTAGGTGCATTCTAATAGAGAATATCAGGCCTCGTATGGAGTGAACTTCTTACTAAGGTAATAGATGGCTTGCTTTTTTCTCCCTGTTTCATCATGTTATCCCAAAACACAACCGAATGCCCCATCCAGTACTGCAAGATAGAGCAATAGCGGTCTACCCGGTTTGGGCAGAACTAGAACTGGCAGAGTTGATAGGTATTCCTTGATTCTGTAGAAGAATTTTTGATAATCATTAGTCCATTTGGTGGCAGTGTCTTTTTTCAACATCTTAAAGATTGGCTCACAAATGACAGTGGACTGAGCTATGAACCGGCTGATGTAGTTGAGTCTTCCCAAGAAACTCATAAACTCTTTCTTATTCTTTTGCGGTGGCAATTCTCGAATGGCCTTAACCTTTGATGGATCCAGTTCTATTCCTCATCGACTTAGGATGAACCTAAGCAATTTTTCGGAAAGAACCCCGAATGCACATTTGGCGGGATTCAGTTTCAAGTTGTACCTTCTCAATCTGTTGAAGAACCTCCTCAGGTCTTCCATATGGTCAGTGGATTTCTTTGATTTGATGATGACATCATCTACATACACCTCAATCTCTTTATGTATCATGTCATGGAAAATAGTAGTCGTGGCCCTCATGTAGGTGGCCCAAGCAATCTTTAATCCAAACGGCATCATTTTGTAATAATACACCCCCCACGGCGTAATGAAAGTCGTTTTCTCCGCGTCTTCTTCGTCCATCCATATCTGATGATACCCGGAAAAACAATCAACGAATGACTGCAGCTCGTGCTCGGAGCAGTTGTCAATCAGAATGTGTATGTTCGGCAAGGGGAAGTCATCTTTCGGACTGGCCCGGTTGAGGTCCCGGTAGTCGACACAGACTTTGACCTTACCGTCCTTCTTCGGTACTGGCACAATATTGGCTAACCATGTTGGATACTCCACTACCTTGAGGACCTTGACTTTGACTTGTTTGGTAACTTCTTCCTTGATCTTCAAACTCATGTCTGGCTTGAACATCCTGAGCTTCTGCTTTACCGGCGGGCATATCAGATCTGTTGGCAGCTTGTTAGATACAATAGATGTGCTGAGATCGGTCATATCATCGTATGACCAGGAAAATATGTCCTCATATTCTTTTAAGAATTCCGTGTACTCTTCCCTTTCTGACGGTGACAGGTGAACACTGATGTGCGTTTCCTTGACATTCTTTGTATCCCCTAAGTTGATAACCCCAGTTTCGTCCAAGTTAGACTTAAGCCTATTTTCAAAGTCCTCAACCTCTTTAACAACCTCTACTGGTATATCATCCTCTTCTGAGTCTATATTCGTTTGTTGCATTATCTCGTCGCATGTCACATTCGTCGGTTTATCAAGATAAGCAATAGTAATTCTGTGTAAAATAAAGTAAACGATAGAGAAAAATAATAAGAGCGAGATTTATAAGAAACTGAAATGGTTTGATAAATTTCATAATTGTTTTGAACATTGGAGCTCTTATTTCAAAAATTAAAATACGGAAAGAAAATCAACTAGCAGAAAATAAAGATGATGCATGGTGCTTTGTTCAGCCTTGCTACCCCGAAGCTTTCCGGGCCTTAGTGGTTCTGATGGACTAATTGTTGAGGCACACTCCTCAGCTCATAGCTTGTATGGAAGGGACTTCCTCCCCGTCCTCCTTAAAAATGACATGACAGTCCATATTGTCGTCTTCCAAGAACAGATTCTTCATTGCCGCCAATGTTTCCTCTTCTTCTGACCCACATATGATGTTTGCCGGCTGGAAGGTCTGCTCCAGGCAAGGTATCGGGTGCTCCAGCAGATAGTAAGGGCCACGCCATGGTGGCAACCAGTCCTTGAATTCTTCCCAAGTATATCCATACCCTAACCCAAAGGTGGTACCGTGTTTCTTCAGCTTGATAGGTTTAGTGATTCCCTAGAGGTTCTTACCGAGTCCCTTGCCAGGTTCATATCCACTCCAATTCAGTATGCTTTCGATCTTGTTATCCCACCATTTATCCTTGTCCACAGCGTTGACTCGCTCAATGTGATGGTAGGTTTCTTCGTCTATCCTCCTTCTTCCTCCGATCGCTGGGATGGTCTGGCGGCTGTATATGGGATTACTACTGTCGCCATGAATAATCTCCTCTTGGTGATTCCACTCGAACTTCACCGCCTGGTGCAGGGTTGATGCTACAGCTCCAGCGGCGTGGATCCAAGGTCGTCCCAATAGTAAGTTCTAAGATTATGGGATGTCTATCACTTGAAAATCAACGTCGAGCCAAGTCGGTCCCATTTGCAGACACAAACTGATCTCCCCGATAGTGGACCTTTAGGAACCATCAACAACTTTGATGTTGATGGCCCCATCCTTGATCTCATGCAGGCTTTTCCCCAATGTTCTGAGAGTCACTAATGGACAAATGTTAAGGCTGGACCCTCCGTCAATCAAAGTCCTGGTGATGAAATAGTCTTCACACTGCACAGTGATATGCAACGCTTTGTTGTGGCTTAGCCCTTCTGGTGGCAGCTCATCTTCATGGAAAGTGATTTTGTTACTCTCCAATACCTGTTTGCAGCAGGGACAAGATGGAGAACTGAGCTGGTGTCTTGTTCAACTGGTTAATGACTGAGTACTCTTTTGCTTGTATCTTTCTCCAAAATTCATCAGGCCAGGTTTCAGTGACGGTCGGTCGCCCGGAGGCATGCTTACTGGACTCAGCTAGATGTTCTGGAGTATAAACCCTGCCGGTTCTGGTCATGTCTTATACCGCAATTGCTTCTCCTGATTTCGTTTTCCCTTTCCTTCTTGCCTCGGTGGTGTAATCCCATGGAATGGCCTTCATATGGAATGGTGCTATGGTTGACATAGTCACACGAATGGGTATCCTTATTTTGGAAGGTAACACAGCAACTTAAAATGGTACAGGTGCCTTTGGAGACCCAAACTCAACCTCAGTTGGCTCTGTCGTCTTTGTAGAAGACGGTGTTTCAAGCTCGAGTGGTACAGACATGTTTACTTCAGCATCCCCTAAGGGCTAGATCTGGACTACAATTGGATTAAGTGTGACTGTTGGTTTCTTCGGCTCATCACCTTCGGCAATCAATCCAATTGACTGTTTGGGATCCCAATCATCTTCTATCTCGATCATGTGAATGCCTCAACCCTTGTAGTCATGCAGAGGATTGTTGCGAACATTAGGAGCAGGCTCATTTTCCATGATGATCTTATTGTTAATCAAGGTCTGAATCTTGTCCTTCAGGGAGCGGCACTCATCAATGGTATGACCCTTTATGCCGGAATGGTATTCACAGGTTTTGTTCGGGTTGACCAATTGGGAAGGATTTTCTGGAGTTATGGCAGGGATAGGGGTGACGTAACCACCGGCTTTAAGCCTTTCATACAGTTGGTCGATTGGTTCGGCGATGGCGGTGTATTGTTTGGGAGGTCTGTGGTCAAAATTAGGTCGAGGTCTAGGGAAGTCTTGGCAAGTGGGAGGTGATTGATAGTGAGAAGGTTGAGTATTATAAGCTTGGTAGATAGGTGCAGGTTGAGAGTATCTAGGTGAAGTGGGCAAATATGTGGGAGGTGGAGGTGATTGGTAAGAGAGTGGTGGAGCTTCGTAGGAGGGCGAGGGTGCTTGGTAATTCGGGGTAGGCTGATATGTGAGTGGAGGTAATGGATATGTTTGGTATTTTATTGGGAATTTTGTTCTCTGTGCAACCATCACGGCACTCACATCCCTTTTCTTGGATGAGCCACCAGACTGTAGAGCCTTATTGGTGGCCTGCAATGATTCAAAGTTACTGACCATATGTCACGCCCCAACCACGGGAGGCGCGATTGGCGCTCAGTCAAGTGAACCCGACTGAGCAAGCTTTACAGAACACTTTCTACCCCAAATCAATATGAATATGGAACCCATGCCTTTCATTAATTTAGATGAGAATACATGGTGCATACTACATCATTGGTTCATTTCATATCACAAAGATTTACCGTACATAAGCTAGATTCAAGGATTCTATAAGAGTTACAGTTTATAGAGTTCACAAGTTTACAAGTTTAGGATTACAACATATATAGTGGACTCCCCGAACACCCATACATAACCCACACTAGTGTCTTTGGAGCCTCTAAAGATACAACAGATAAGCATAACTATGCCGGCAACAAGGCCCCGGCTATACCTCAAAAGTGGAAAGCTGTAATAACAAAAGATACACCATATAGCCCCATAGAAGAAAAGGGGCTCACCGAGACTTCAAGTAGAGAAACGCTCCGCTACACATGATCGACACTATCCACTATGGAGCCACCTACAATCATAACAAGAATGTAGCGCCCCCAGCAAAAGGGACATCAGTACATTTGAATTGTACCGGTATGTATAACTAAACACCATTTTACTAGAAAGAACTATCAAACAGATACAAGCAAATAATATGGACAAATCAAAGAAACAATTCATATAATCTTTCATACAATTTCCACAACATAGATTAGGGCGCTTCTGTCATGTGTTCACCATTGTTCTCAATAACACTGCCATCTCGAGCGGAGTCCGGTCACGACCCGACCGGCTAGGTCACCTCATTGGAGGCATTACTCTCAGTCAATATTTTATTTTCCTTATCCGGAATTCAATATCAGCACATTACCTCCATGTGTGCGGCATGGTGTCCGATCACGACCCGATCGGCTAGGTCACCTCATTGGAGGCATTACAAGTCAACAACTCCAAATCTTTACCCCACACATATCATAATAATTCATAGGCACTCATGGCCATCATCATCACATCGTTTTTCCCTTTTCAATATTCATTTTACAAGTTGTGATCATAGATACATATATCAAGGATAATTCAAGTTGCAATCACAGGTAAGTGAGCACATAGCTAGCATGAATTACTCTTTGTTTCAATGTTGGCTTATAGCCCAAATATTTCAACACATAATAATACTTTTCATCATTATCTAATTGTCAAGATTGGCACATTATTCACATTGAGGCACACCCTTCACGAATATGTATATAAATATACAAATCAATTAATGCATAATAACAATCAATACACTAGCCAACTCAACTCTTACCATACTTTCGTAAATGACAACGGAGCTCAATTTCTAATAAAAAGGGGGTTTTAGCCATACATACCTCAATAAAGCTTTTCCTTACTCTTTTACAATTTTCAAAACTCTTAGCACTTTGNTCCCTTTTTGTGAGGAATTCCTATCATTTTATACACCCAATTGCCTTCATTTTAGTTTTCTACCTTCCAATACTCTATGTTTTGACATGCATGTAGAGAATATCACTCTTATACTCTTGAATTACTTCTCTACTGGCCCCATGTATCTAAGTGTAGAAATAAGAGCTGAGGTTATGAATCTTACCTCTTGGGAATGAAAATTTAGGTGTCTTCGCTTGATTTTCTTCAATGTTTTAGCAAGGCTCAAGGAGAATTTGATGGGTGACACTTTCCACCTCTAAGACCCTCTCTCTCTCTCTCTAAAAGTCTCCGAAGAATTGCTCAAAATGAGTTATAATATCGAATATATCGACAGGGAGGTTGGGTTAAAAATTAGAAAATTGGAGCCATCGCAGAGTAAACATGTGGTCCGCATAACGGACCGCAAAATATTCCCCAAAAACTAAACATTCTGACTCAGTCTGCGGTAAGAATGCGGTCCGCATTCATGTTCTGCGGCCGTAAAGTGCACCGCAGAACTGACCCTCGCAAAACTGGAAGGAAAATATGCGACGACTATGCGGTTCGCATTTCAATTATGAGACCGCATTTCGACCGCATAACTGACTTCAATTTTAACCAACATTCTGCCTCACTCTGTGGCAGATATACGGTCCGCATTTCTATTATGCGACCGCACTCTGAACCGCATTTCTTGCATTTTTTCTGGAAACTTAATCTTGACTTTTTAATGCATTATTCAATCCAAAAAGGTCCGCGCTGCGAAGTATATTTATGAATTGTTAACACATGCTCCTAACTTGGCACCACGAAATCCGCATTTTTGATTAGGGATTTCACGGGGCCTTACACCATACCACTTTTAATGCCTTCCTCGATCCTTTCTCCTAGCTTGATGATGTCGGAGAATTTCTGGCCTTCAATCAGCATCAACCTCTCATAATATTGTGGGTCCTGAGCTCGGACGAAAAACCTATTCATCTATTTTTCTTCTAAGGCCGGCCTGACCTTAGTAGCCTCAGATCTCCAACGAGTAGCATACTCGCAAAATGTTTCTGTAGGTTTCTTCTTCAAATTCTGGATGTAGAATACATCTGGTGCATTCTCTGTATTGAAGCCGAACCTGTCCATGAAATCGGACGCCATACCTACCCAGATTGTCCACTTCTTGGGGTCATGGCTAATGTACCAAGATAGAGCATCCCCTTTCAGGCTTCTCATAAAGAGCTTCATGCGAATCTTTTCATCTCTCCCGACTCCAACCAACTTATCGCAGTATGTCCTCAAATGGACTCTGGGATCCCCTATGCTATCGAACATTTCGAACTTGGGAGGTTTGTACCCCTCCGGAAGTTCAACATCCGGTTGGATGCAAAGGTCCTCATAATTTAGTCCCTCGATACCTTTGTTTCCTTCAACACCTTTGACTCGGCTAATAAGTTTCTTGAGCTCTATGGCCAGTTTCTTGATAAGGGAGTCTTTGTCATCAAACTCAGGTGTGCTTGAAATGGGTTGAGTGGGATGCGACGTAGTTTCCACATAAATGGTATTGTTGTGATGAGGGTAGGAATGGTCATTTGTGGAGTTTAGTGGTTCAGGGATGAGCAATGGGGTGTTACTTGAAGTGTGATATGTGTTGCAGTGGTGATGGGGAGCGGGTTGGTTTTGTGGTTTTGGAATGTTTTATGGAGGTGTAGGATTTTAAGCATTAACGTCCGGGGTGGTGAGGGAAAATGATAAGTTTGCCAAGTTCCGAACTTTGTCCAGTTCCTCCTGAAATTTCAACAATTTCTGCTCAAGATGGGCGGCACTTTCCTTGGACACCTAAATACCCTGAGTAACCTCTACCCGTTCACCCGAGTTCTCCTTCCTAATGTTGCTCAAGTCTTCCATTTTTGTTTTGTTTTTGTTTCTGATAGGACTTGGAGAAGGAGGAGGTGGAGGGCCCTTGGATCTTGTTGAGTAGGATGATGATGCCAGCATGCACGAACTAACCTTTTGGGGAGGGAATAAAATAAAAGTAAAAAATAAAAGGTAACAAGTTAGTGAGGGTTATAACGAGAAAACATTGCAATATTTAAACACATGGTGCAGAAATATAAATTGTGTCCTAATTTGGGTGTCTCATTGTGCCCGAGGTAAGCCTAGCGACAAGTTGATTTGGAGAACTTATAATGCTAAATGCCTCATTTTATTGATAAAAATAAGACGAATCTCAAAACGACACTAAAATTGCAGAATGTTAAAATGTCATTAATGGTCATTGGCCTTATTACATTCAAAGCAAAGAAAAGACTCCTAACTACTTATCCCAGAAGGACCTTCTTCAGGTTGAATGTTCTCGTTAATCAAATCCTCCAGCTCGCGTAGATTCTCTAGTTAAAATGCCTTTGCAATGTGTTCTCCTTCGTTTCCCTCAGCATTCTGGCAGTCGGTGACTCTCTTCCTCACTTTTCCTTCCAATTCAGTAAACTATATTCCAGATATTCCAGCTTTTCGCTAGCCTTGGTGACCCTCTCTTTTCATTCATTGATTTGGTCACTTGATGGGAGATTACTCCACCAGGCCAGCAAGAGTGAGGGTATATCGACCATACCGAAGTCGGGGACCTTATTTATTTTCTGCAAAACAAAAGGGTTAAGACCTCACCCCCACCGGACTCGACTACCAATAATTAGCATAAGCAGCATTTAGTTCTCCAAATAAATGCACAGAATGATGTAGTATCCGTTTGGGTTCCAAAGAAACCAGTGGACTTTGGACAAGTCTATCTTAATGAGTCATTATACGGACAACACAATCGACTCGGCTAGGTTTGACCATGATACATGCACAGTTAAATAGAGTAAGGTTTCTATGGGGTATTATATCGGTACCCTTGAGCGGACAACTCAAGAGTGAAAGGCACGGAACCGTCGACTGCACCGTTGATCGACTAGTTTTACCGCAAATATGCCTTTGCCAAATTTAGGGGGTGACAATATCGGAAGGGCGCAACCACTCATTGTAAGCGTTGCTATGGTATTTGTTTGGCACTAGTGGAATATAATGTTGAAGATGCAATTACAAGAATGAAACAAATTGTCGCGTATTTGTACGTTCATAAAATAATAATTACAATAATTGCTCATGATTACAACAGTATTGAAGGAAAACGGTAAAAGCAAGAAAAGAAAACAAAAGGCCAAGTAAGTTTCAAAGTAGAAGAGAAATAAAGACATTAAATAAAAGCAATAAAGAATCAATAAAGTCACAAATAACATGTAATGGTAAAATCCTAAAAGAAAAATCCCCAGCAGAGTGGCCATGCTGTCGACGCCCCCTTTTTCCTAAGAAATCGGGTTTACGGCATTATGGGAGGATAACTCTTTTCCCTTTCAGGGTTTAGGTTAGAATTGGAGGTTGAAGAGTCGCCACCTAATGATTAAGTGCATTAGGACACTAAAAGGGTTTCTTTGAGTTGGAAAACTAGAGTTTGGGTAAGGGCTAGAAATTATCTGAAAGGGAAGGTGTTAGGCACCCTTCAAGACCCACTAGTGTGGTTCCCGGTCATGTTATAATTGTGACTTCAAGTAAAAGTAACAAATAAGTAGATAAAGGCTCAACTATGATGAATTAAAGTTTGCAAGTAAATTAATATTTGAAGAAACAGGAAGGGCACGAGTTTTGGAGGAAAACAGCTTGAAAGTTCTGAAACATGCCAAAAATAAACAAATAAAGGGAAGGAGGTCCTAGGTTTACAAAAAATATGGATCACCCCACACAACACCCGGTAACCGTTTATACACGTGGTGTTATCGCGTGGTCATCATATCCCTATCTACCCTTTCCCACCCCCGTTTAGGTATTAAAGCGCAGAATAGTATTGTTGCTTATTGCATGCTATTACCCATCCCAATCCTATCAGTCCCAGAGACACTAAGGACTAGTAATCCTAAGGGGAGGGAGGTGGGCTTTTCAGAGTTTAAAAGGATAAAATTCTGAAGCGACAAACAAAAAGTAGCAGTTAAAGGCTCAAACAGGCCTCCGCATTTAAAGGAACAGATTATTTAGCATGTCTTACAAATACTGGTTAGGTCTTTAATTAGACTTAACACAGGAAGGGTAGGTTTCTCCGCATACACTCATTAGGCAAACAGTCTATAGGTTAAAATAACAAAACGCACTCTAGATACCATGTTTATAGGACTACTGCACTTTTACAAATGTTTTAAAATCAGTCACGCTTAGAAAGCATGCCTATAGGGATAATTAAATGAATCTGAGTCGTCTAACTCATTTACAAGTCTAAAATCAGTAGTAAAAATGTCGTTTAATGTCTGCAGATTCTGTTCTTAAATCAGTAATCTTCTTTTAAAATCAGCATGCCTTTCTGTAAATATTAGATACCAATTCAAGGCCTCATCGAGGCAAACCTGTAGGTGATTTCTAAGGCAAATGATCAACTTATAGGCAGGATTTCTATATGCAACAATGAACAACTTATAGGCATGATTTCTAATGCAATAATGAACAACTTATAGGCATGATTTCTAATGCAATAATGAACAACTTATAGGCATGATTTCTAATTCAATAATGAACAACTTATAGGCATGATTTCTAATGCAATAATGATCAACTTATAGGCAGGATTTCTATATGCAACAATGAACAGCTTATAGGCATGACTTCTATATGCAGTAATGAACAACTTGTGATTTCATAAGTAAACCTAAGGCATGATAGCTATATACATATGTAAATAAAATTTATAGGCATGATGTCTATATGCGAGCATGAATACAATTTAAAGGCGTGATTTCTAGTGCAGTAGTGAACAAATTATAACTGCAGAAATAAACCTAAGGCATAATAGCTACCTCACATGCATAACATGAGAGTCCCTCCCCCATTTTACTATACACCCCGTAGTAAAAACAAATTATTACAACTTGAATGAATCCAGAATGAAAAAAATACACCAGAAATTAGAATTCCAACCAATGAGAGCCGAATTCAGACTCCTAGTCTGACATATGGAATAAACCAACTTCCAAGGACTAGATTTTCCAAAGCCTTTCACTTATCTAGGATGTGTCAAAGTTCCAAGGAGTATCATGAACTCCAGAAAATTCTTACACCCTAAATATCATTGTAGAATTATAGTGCAGTGTGGAAGGGCCAGCCCTCAAATGTCCAAGTTCAAAGGGAACTTAAGATCCCAAGGCAAGGCTCATAGGAGGGGGGCAGAACTTAGAGTCTAAGAATGAGTGTAAGTGCAATAGAGGGGAATTAGGGATAGCAATGGCTGGCTGGTGGTCATGCCCAGCAATTGGGATGTTGGCACACCCCTGACCAGCATGTCAACTTCAGAGTTGGGAGTTAAGACATGTTTGAAGGTCAGGCCATCCTTGGACAGTAATTTGGATATTGCCAAGCTAAACCTTAACTCAGCACATATAGGGGATTGGGGGTATAGGGATTTTATACTAGCAACAAGGTACAAGGAAAGGGCAGGCAAAGGGGCATACCAAGCAATGGGATATGTTGGTATACCTTCCAGCCCACTACAAGGTTAGGGGAGTCAAAACTTAGGTCATAGACAACAATTTTTGTTGCCATGCCCACTCACAAACACATAGGGGTGATGGGGTAGGGAGAAATTGCTTATAAGGAAGAGAAACAGGCAATAGCATGTAGGCACTTCAAATCAGAGGTTACACTTCACAAAGAGTAGAAAGTAGACATGGATACAAGGACTATAAATAAACATATCGGGGTGATGCTGAAATTAATTTTAGGACATACCGGTTTCAAAGAAGCAAGTATAGAGAAGCAGTAGTCTCGTAAAAGCCAAAGTTCAGACAAGAAGCAAGAATACTATAAGTTCAGAGGAGAATTGTGATTGTGGTTTTAAGAGTATGTGTAATTGTTAAAAATCTGTGTGCCTTGTGTTAAGGAGACATTTATTATTGTGTAGAAAGCAGGCAGAAACAAGGTAAGAAATAATTTTGAAAGCTGATTGCAAATCAATTACACGAAAATTTCCCTTAATTAAGGGATTCAGATTCAAACGGACATAACTAACTAAGGTAACAAATTAATCAAACTCTTTTCAAATCAGTACAAGAGGGTTGAATACATAATAGTTGTTTAAGGGAAAGGATTTGACAGTACATGGTTGTATAATTAAGGAAAGAGAATCAATTAACAGCCACGAAACCAGAAGTCCAAATACTTGGTGTGAATGAACCCCGTCAGAAAGGTGAAGAAAAGGTTTTACTTAAGAAGAATCAGTAACAATCAATTAACCCCAAAAAAGAGGATTCTAATTCAATCATAAGTTGGAAAGCCTTTTGAAAAGTTTAACACACACATGTAAGAAGAACTGTCATGCTAATTAGAAAAGCCTAGTATAGACGAATTCAGAGTTTTAAATTTAGTACATAGGTTCAAAATGAGTTTGAGAGAGTCCAAGGTTCCAAATAGAACCCTAAACTCGCCAAACCCCCCCCCCCCAAATCCTAGGGTTTTCAACTCGAATCGAATACAGCGAAGATAAATAATGGATATAGGATGAGATATCTCTTTTAGAGACTCATGAGAGAACAAACAGGTAAAATAGCAGGTTCGAATCAAACATAGTGCACAAGCTGATTTGGAACATGAAGAAAATCTTTCAAGGAAAGCTTGGAATTTAAACAAATTCAGAAGACAAAGACGTAGTATAAACTTAAGGAAACAGTAGATGAAACATGTCTAGAAAGCATTCAAACATAGTCCCAAAAGAAGGTAAATAGAGAACCAAGAGTTTAGTAGAAAATACAGTTAAAGGAACACAGGGGTACACGAACACATGTGAAAGCATGATATAGGACCCAGTAGAAGAAAGATCGGAGCACAATAGAAAAACATGCGTAACAAGGCAAACATAAGAACATAGGAGAAAAACATGAGAGGTAGAAAAGTGAACATAAGAATAATAGCATAGACAGATTCACACAAAGGAAAGAAGACAAAGAGTCAGAGAAACATTTTGAACATTTCAGAAAACCCTAAAGCAAAAAGAAACGACTTTGAAAGTAAATTTTTAAAAGAAAGTCAGGAAACCTTTTGATAACTCAAAAAACAGGGCATGGATACACACATATCTAAAGAGAATCGGAGAAAAACCTCGAACATCTAGGGTTTCAGATGAACCCTAGAATGAGAAAGACTTGGAAAGGGTCCAATCTAAGTCAGATAAGGCTGGAATTGGGATCAAGAGGCTAGGATATGCCGGAGCCAGGCCGGAGATGGTCGGAAACCTCGAGTCGGCGGAGGTCTGAGTGAAGACCTTTGAGGTCTGGTCTCGAACCTTCGAGCTTCAGGCATATTGGAGCAGTAGGAGATGAGCATAGATCGTCCATGGCCTAAGAGGCCATGGATTCCGTTGAGTCAGAGGTCGGAGAAGACGAGATGTACTAGGGTTTCATGGAACCTTCGAGAGAGTTTGAGAGATAAGGGGATTTAAATGCGGATGCCTGGTAGAAATGAGTTAGGGTTGGGAGTGTTTGTGAATTTAAAAGGAAATGGGGAATCATGGCCGTTGATCATTTTGATCAACAGCCTATATTTAATAGGGAGTCAGGCGGATTGAATTAATTAGATCATGGGAGGGTAATTTAGGAATTGGGCCGGTCTAATTGAAAATTGGAATTGGGTTAATTGGGAGCTGATTTTAGGCTAAAATTGAAATGGAATAGGGCTAGTATTTAAATATCTATTTTCCCTTTTTATTTTATAAAAAATAGTAAATGATTTATGAAAACAAATTAAAGGTACTAAATTAATAAATAATATATAAATATTAAATAAAAATATTGGAATTAATTTTATAATTGTAAATGCAATTAAATCTTAAAATAGGCTAAAATTACAATTTAGTGCAATTTAGCTTTTAAAAATACCAAATGAATTTGGAAAATATGTAAAAATTACCCAAACTATACTTTGGTATAAATATGAGAATATAATGACCAAGTCAACAAAATGATAATTTTTGGGAATAATTATTGATTTTATACTGTTGAAATAGGGTAACAAATTAGTTTAAAAAATCTTTTAAGGACTAAAAAAATAATAAAAATATTCGGTCATGCTCATATATGCATACATATATTATTTTGAAAGTATATTTGCATATAAAATATATGGGGGGAAATTGGGTATCAACACCAAGGGACATCCTCTCTCCGTGATTGTTGATCATGGTTCTAGTGTTGACAAAGTAGTCGATGGTCATCTCCCTTTTGGAAGAAATTCTCCATAGACCATATATATAGTAGAAGGCTACAACCTTTGAAGAAATCATATCCTCTCAAACATATGGACAGCGCCCTGATCATCTCCTTTAATAGCATCAGGATAAGAGTGACCAGCAAATTCCCTCAAAATGTAGCCAAGACCAGGGGCAGTATTTTGATGTTGATCCGGCCCTTCCTTTGTTGGAAGACCAGAAGTCCCAACATTACTGAAGAAAAGGTCAGGGGGAAGGCTCCTCCATGTCATTTGGTCACTCTAAAATTCCTTAAGATGCCAATTGTAGCTCTCTCGATGCCCAAATCTATCAAACAAATGGTACAGACTCATCCATCCGTCTCTGATACTTCTCAAATTCTTGTTACTCTTCAAACCCAATGCATAACGGAACCTGTGGTCTAGAATGATGACCAACAGTATAGGCTTCCATCCAACAAATAGTAACTTAGTGAAATTGGTAACTTCCTCAAGTGTTGGCGTCAACTCATAATCAACAAAATTGAAAACCGTCTTGGTTGGGTCCCAGAACTTTATCAGTAACCGGGTGAGTACCTTGTCAGCTTGAATGTTCATTGGTGCAGTACGTTCTCCTAGATGCATCCTAATTTAGTCTCCATGCTCTCGTCGGTTATTCCTCCACTATTTTAGCTTGTGCGGTGCTCCATGACCATGATAATTTCCATCTAAGAGGGTGAGGGTTTTGGTAAGTATTTTGCACCGAATCTTTGCTGTCTTATCTGGATTGATTTGTTATTCCATAAAAAGTATGTTGTTAAGTGCATGACCTATTGACATTAGGGTGGCTTTCCTAATTGTGGGTCAATACCAACGCGAACCACCTAAAGTTTATGCAGCATGACCTACGATTACGAAGAGTAGAGTGTTTATTAATCTTGGAGTTGGACTGAATGACTACCAGACGATATGTGAGTTGGCCAGACAAGGTCGTTCTCTGAAACTAGAGAATTATCAAAGAAGGTTCCGAGGGTGAAAAGGCAACCCTTGCGTGACATTGTGTTTTATTTTGTATGATTAAGACTCGATAGGAACATGTGATGACACAGTATAAATAAGTAACAAGCAATTATGGTGAAAAAAACAAATCTTTCTGCAACAACCTTACTTTGACGCACTAACAACTATTTCTTTGACTATCAACATACCCTTGATCTTGATTTCTTTAGTAAGTTTTTGATAATTTAAGGTTTGTATGCCCTTTTAATTGCTGGACTCTTTTTTTAATTGAAAACTCGAAGTTTTAAAGTGTGAAACATGCTTAATCAAATGTCTTCTATTCACATAGCACCCATTTTGCGAAGAAACCTCTCTCTCTGTTTGATTCTTTCTTTTTGTTTATACTTGGATGATAAGTCATCATAATCATTAAGTTTTCAAAGAGTTGCACGATAAATTTTATCTCTAGTGATAAGCATACAGTGGTGCTCCCGTCGTGCTAAAATCCTGGGTCAGCCTCTGACAGTAACCTCCTTGGTATCATCATGTTGTACCGTGTCCTTCAGGACAAGAAAGTGGGGATCATCATACTAACGCACCTTGATGCACTCAAACAAAAAACATCATGAAATCACGTAAGCAAAAATCTGGATAGGCTCCAAAATATCCAACCTCACCAATTGATTGGCCAAAGACTGAACATACAATGCTAACGATCTTTCCCCAACTGGAATATAAGCAAGACTCTCCGTGCTTTCAGCCTTCCTACTCAAAGCATCGGCCACCATGGATGGTGATAAAGAATGGTGATATCATAGTCCTTTAGCAACTGTAACCACCTTCGCCACCTCAAGTTCAGATCCTTTTGCTTGAATAAGTGCTATAGACTCATGTTATCTATGAACACCTTACAAGACACACTATAGAGATAGTGTCTCCAAATATTCAATACGTGAACAATGGATGCCAACTCTAGATCATGTACATGGTAGTTCTTCTCATGAGGTTTCAACTGAAGTAAAGGCGATCTTGAGCTTCTGAAAGATCTCCTCACACTCACCAGACCACCTGAATGAGGCATCCTTTTGCGTCAATCTAGTCAAAGGTGCAGCAATAGACGAGAAACCTTCTTCAAATTGGCGATAATAACCGGCCAAACCAAGGAAATTCCAGATCTCAGTAGCAGAAAACAATCTGGGCCAACTCTCAAAATGCATCAATCTTCTTCAAATCTATGTTAATCCGCCCATCGGACACCATGTGTCCCAAAATTACCATTGAATCAAGCCAAAACTCACACTTGGAGAATTTATCATATAGATTCTTCTCCCTCAAATTCAGGAGCATGATCCCCAGATCTTGCTCATGATCCTCCTGTCGCGCCCCCTTTTTTCCCTCCCTACGCGGAGAAGAAAGTTAGGGTTTCGACATTCACGGGGTGTAATGACTCATTTCCTTTTGGGAATTGGGTAGTTGAAGAGTCGCCAGTTAATGATTTTAAGGTGCGTTAGGGCACCTAGAGCAATTAAGTCTTGGGTTGGTTTGCATTACCCGAGATTAGGGTAAGGGATCGAGATAACCTCGAGGGGAAGGTATTAGGCACCCCTCTTGGTCCACAACTGTGGGTCCCGAACGAACTTACATTTACAAATTAGTCCATACAAATAGTTGAATCAAATAAGTTGTAAAGCTCATTGAACAAGTCAAGTAGTGAAATAAAGGTTTGAAGAAATTATATAAATCATAGTTTTAAATAAGAAAAGATTTTGGGTAAGGAGGGGTCCTAGGTTATTTATCCTATAGGATCACCCCACGCAATGTCCAGTAGACACTCCTCAATTAGGCGTTACATGTGACATTATCGCGTAGTCATCATATCTCATGTCTACCCTTCCCATACCCTTATTGGTCATGCATAGCGAGTGTTTGGTCACTGATTCTTATTGCGTGCTGCTACTCGTCCCTTCTTAATAGTCCCAGAGCGGTTAGGACCTCTACATATAGGTGGTTCAAGATGCACACCTAAGGTTTTAAAGGCAAAAAATCTAAGGCGATAGTCAAAAAGAATCTACGACTTTCACATAATAGGAGCAAGTAAAAGCTTATAGTTTCCTCTGAAAACAAGGATACAGGCAGCACTACTCGACCACAAGTAAGGTCTTTATTGATCAAAGTCGTAAAGCAAGATTTCTTAAGTGATCATGCAGAAATAAACCACTTTCAGATCCAGAAGTTGTAACCTAGTAGTTGCCTAGGGACTCATCTTTAAAAGCTTATTAGAATCAGAGACGTTGAATGATAGAAACAACTTCCGAGAAATGTAGGTTTTGGAAAATGCCCTAAGGCTTGCCTATATGCAGTACTATGTCTTGTTAATGTAGAAACAGACAAGTTTTCGAAATCGACCCCTTTAATATCTATAGACATGATATCCAATGAGATTAAAGCCATTTTTTAAAGAACTGGTTGCAGGAAATGTCGTTGCTTTATAAGACCAGTTTTAAGAAGAAGAACTAGGTGTAGCGACATTGATTCATTAGGCTAATCAGATTATCAGACATAATTGCGAATATCAATCCCTATAAACGTGATATCTAGGCGTATTACTGATTGTGAACGATTTGCAGGCATAAAAACATACATAAACACTCATTGTAACTGAATTGGATTAGGTCCTATAGGCATGGTATCTATACTTGAAACATGGTTTCTAACATGCCAAATGCAGGATTTATGAACATTGTTTATATCTGATGCAAATGACATTAAAGTGAAGTCTTTATAGGCATGATTTCTATTATGATGCAGATGAAATTAAAAGTGGAACCCTATAGGCATGATCCTATTATGTAAACACAATCAGATTCAAAAGAAGCAAAAAAAAACCTATAGACATGTTTTCTAGTGAGTCAAGAAGGCAGAATTCAAAATAAATCCTAAGAGCAGGATTTCTACCCATGTTACCCCACAAAGTATACATCTACCCACCCTTTTACTAAATACCCCAAATATCTGTTTACAAATTATTACATGCTATTAATTGAATTACATAAATGAAATAGAAAATCAAGAAGCTAATCTATAGAGAGCCTGCAACCTGCAATTAGGCCCAAGTTTCCCAAAGCCTCCAATGGTCTTTCAAACCTCATTTCCATAGACAAGTTAGAGTCTAGGTGCATCAAAGTTCCCTAAGGGTCTCAAGGACCCCGGGCAATGCTTATACCTAGACTTAGTAGCCAAGCATTGAACCAGTACAGTGTGGAAAGGCCAACCTCAGTATGCTAGAGTTTGGAGGGTTCTTAAGAGGATCCTAAGGCAGTACACATACTTGAGGGGGTTAGAACTTATTAACTGAGAGTAAAGTGAAAGTTCAGGACATATGTTGAAAGAGGTTTAGTAAAGGCTGGACTTAAAAGTCTATTTGAAAGTAGTTAGTAAAGTAATAGAGATTGTTTGAAAAGGTTGGAGTGATAAACCAAATCAGGAACTCAGGATAGGATCCCCCACAGAATCCAATTGAGTTCACTAGTCACACAAGGGGTCAAACGGGGTTGGGGATACATAAGCAAACATATAACCCTGGCAAGGGTATTTGGACTAGTTTGGACATGCTCAGCAATAATTGAAACTGACATTATCACAAACTAATCAGGGAGAATATAAACACATATGGGGGATAAGGATTTGGGACTCATTAATGATGGTAAGCACACAATATGTTAAAAATAGTTTTCCAGGCATGCTTGAATCACACAAGGGATACATGAATTTATAAGGAGGGGAGTCTGCCTAACTACAAACTTCACAACAAAATCACAAGTAAAAGTAGGCTAGAAATAAAAGAAACTAAAATAAGAAGAGAAACATGTTGTTGTTGAGAGTTTAATTTAAACTAGGACATACTAGTGAAGATAGAAGTAAGCAGAATGAAAGAATCAAAGAGCACAGATGATTAGCCTTGACTTGCCACCAGCTAATAGTAGTAGAATAACTCAAGGAAGATGGGAGAACAAAGACTTTAAATAAGAGAGGCGTTTTAGAAAGCCAAGTGTTCGTCCCTTGTTAATGAAAGGCTTAGGGTATTTATAGTTGAAAATAGGCAGTGGAATAAAGTAAATACCAAATTAGTACACTAGTTTAATAACTCAGAATCAATCAATTAGAGAATCAAGGAAGTACTTCCTTGAGTTAAGGTTATTAAGATCAAACGGAATGATTCAGTACCATATAAGGCAAGAAGAAGAATCAGTACATGATTAAACAAGGAAAGGAGCCGGAGTTCATTAAGCATAAAGTAGCCAATTAGGACCAAATTCAGAAAGACCCAATTAAGGAAAGATTAAGTATAACAAAGTACCATAGTGAATAAGGTAATAAAATCAGTTAATTCAAATAGACGAGTAGAATTCTAGGGCTTTGAAGGAAAATCTTTCAATTACCAAAAGTTAAGGAAAATCAGAATCAATCATGGGGAGTCATGATTCTGCATATTTCAACATATAAATAGAGACAAATGAAACGAAGTGGCGAACAATCAAGGTCAATTATATAGGCAGAAAGAAATAAGAGATGAGCAAACACAGTCATATAGAGGTGATATAAAGATTCAGTAGGACATATTCAAAGCATGGCGACCATGAGAGTACAAAAAGGAATGGAATTATTTGGACCGTTGATCTGGGCAAGATTAAAACGGGTAGGTGGGTTCCAGTTTGGGTAAGTTTTAATAGGGTATGGGTCGGGTGATTTGGATGTGAAATAAGGCTGGAAAGGGGTCCAATTTTGGCTATAATTGAGAGCCAATTTTGGTTATAATTTAAATAGTCAATTTTCGCTTACTTGATTTATTAAAAAAATAATAGGTAATTTCTGGAAAATAATTGAAGGTTCCAAAATGATTTAAAATACATAATTAATAATTTAAAAATACTGGGTCCAATTTCATGCATATAAAATTTAATTACATCCTAAAATGGGCTAATATTGCAATTATATATAATTTAGCTTTAAAAATACTAAATGTAATTGTAAAAATATATAAAAATTACCTTAGCCATATTTTGGCATAAATGTAGAAATTCAATAGATGAATTATCAAAACAGTAATTTTGAAAATAATTATTAGGGATTTTATGGATAAAAAGGGGAGAAAATAAATCAATTTAAACCCTTAAAACTATGGGGGAAAAATAATGAAAGCCTTGTGCATGTATATATGCTATTTTGAAGGCTTTTATGCTTATTTAAAATATATAGGAAAAAATTGGGTACCAACAGTTGCCTCTTTTTACCCGGAAAGGATGAAAGAGTTTTCGGGTAAAGAAATGATGGCCAATTTTGACCGGAAGGGGATACTTTGAAAGATAGACGTCGACCTCCGATTTTCGAGTGCCTACATATCTCTGATTTTACAGGAATCGGGCCATGTGTAGTTCTGGATCCACCTGCGGAGTATGCCGATGAAATTATTGCAAGAACGGACACGTGATGTGGAAGCGACTATGATGAGAATGGTCAGAGGGAATTGGAGCGAGATCGCTCCTGCTAGGATACTGGTTGCTTGCTAGTTACCTGCAGATAAAGATGCTACAAACGTATTTGCGAAAATTTAAACATGATGCAAATTCCCTTTGGACAATGAAGGTTGTCTTCGGACGGTTAAAGATGACGTCCTGGTCCATGAATTGTTTGATGAGGAATTCGCAAGCCATGAAATGACGTTCTGGGGCCATGAAAATGGTGCCTCCAAACCATGATGCCTTTAAATAATGATATGCAAATTTGAGAGATCCTCGGACCATGGCATGGCGTCTTCACGCTATGAGGATGGTGCCTTTAGACTATGACGCCCTTGGACAGATTGGTGATGTTTCAGCCCATGATATGCGATAATATGATGTAACAAGACAAGGCTTAGTCTTGCGAAACGGAGGCAGAGCTTAGCCCGATTGAAAAGCAAGTGGATAGTAGTAGAAAATAGAACAACATTGGTGCAAAGAGGGATAGTGTTTAGTCCCGTGCGAGTGGGGAAGCAAGGATTATCATGATGCAAATGAGGAGGCAAGGATTAGCCACATGAAAATATGGAGTCAGGGCTTAGACTCATGCAAGGTTGGAGATAGGGCTTAGTCTCATGCAAGCATGGAGTCAAAGATTAGACTCATACAAATATGGAGTCAGATATTAGACTTATGCAACTATGGAGTCAAGGGTTAGACTCATGCAAGATGGGAGACAGAGCTTAGTCTTATGCAAAGAGAAGGCAAATATAGAGGTAAAGCTTAAACTCATGCAAGATTCGGGACATGGCTTAGTCCCATGCAAATGGAAGGCAATGCTTAGCCTTATGCAAATATGGAGGCGGGGCTTAGCCTTATGCAAGATTCGGGACAGGGCTTAGTCCCATGTAAATGGAAGGCAATTCTTAGCGTTATGCAAATATGGAGGCAGGGCTTAGCCTCATGCAAGATTCGGGACAAGGCTTAATCCCATGCAAATATGGAGTTAAGGATTAGACTCATGCAAATGTGCAGTCAAGGCTTAGACTCATATAAGTATGGAGTCAGTGATTAGCCTCATACAAATAAGAAGTCAGAGATTAGACTCATGCAAATATGGAGTTAGAGATTAGAATCTTGCAAATATGGATTCAAAGATTAGACTCATGAAAATATGGAGTAAGAGATTAGACTCATGCAAATATGGAGTCAGGGCTTAAACTCATGTAAATATAGAGTCATAGATTAAACTCATACAAATGTGGAGTTAAGGATTAGACTCATGCGAATATGGAGTCAAAGATTATACTCATGAAAATATGGAGTCAGGGCTTAGACCATGCAAATATGGAGTCAGAGATTAGACTCATGCAAATGTGGAGTCAAGGATTAGACTCATGCAAAGAGAAAATAGTAGATAAGGGTAGAGTATCTTAGCTAGGATAGGTTCAGCGTCCAATGGCCGAATGGATGGTGAATTTTCTTTGTGTACGAATGCGATCGTCAAATGTGCCTGCGTTCAAAGAAAAATCATAAGTTTCATGAGGGGAGGTTGGTTCTTGCTTTGTTTGCCGGCCTTGCTTTGCTCCGCTCTGGAAGCCCCCTTCGAGTTCCCCCTAGGTAGCACCTGACTGTTATAAAAATAGAATTTTTGAAAAATATGCATTCACTGATAAACTAGAATTTTTTTGGAAGCTTATTAATATATCAAGTGACTTTTGATAAACTAGATACTGTGACACATTCCAAAGGCATTGCAGCTTTCTTATGTTGGAATATTGAGGGTCCTCCTCAAAATTCTGCCCAAGTTTGGTAGAAGATTTTTAACCGTTTGTGGATAGCGTCCCTTGCTAAATCTCCTTCTAAATTTTGAGAATACTTCTAAAAAATCTACCCTAGTTTTGACTGATTACTGACTTCCTGACGTGCGTCGGCGTTGGCTGGACTTGCTCCAGAATTTTGAGGATCCTCCTCAAAATTCTACCCCAGTTTTTGATTTTTGGGGAAATGAAAAATTTATTATGATATGACCGAACTCGTAAGGTTGCCTACGTATCCCCTCTTAAATGGGAATCAGGTCAAGCAGAGTTCAATACATCAGGAAAGAAAAATGTGTAATAATCTAGGCACAGTATCTCTTGATTGTGTCTAAATTGATTGGTTTTGGCTAGATCTCTCCATCCATTTCTGCGAGTATGAGTGCTCTTCATGTTAATACTCTGTGAACTATATACGGACCTTGCCAGTTGGGAGAGAATTTCCCTTTGGCTTCATCTGGGTGTGGGAAAATCTTCTTCAATACCAGCTGTCCTGGTGCGAACTGTCTTGGTTTGACCCTTTTGTTAAAAGCTCTGGACATTCTGTTTTGATAGAGTTAGACATGGCATACTGCGTTCATCCTTTTTCCATCGATAAGGGCCAATTGTTCGTAGCAACTTCTTACCCATTCTGCATCATTGAGTTCAGCTTCCTGTATGATTCTTAAAGAAGGAATCTCTACCTCGGCTGGGATGCCAGCCTCAGTACTATAAAACAACATGTAGGGGGTTGCCTTGGTTGACGTGCGAACTATGGTACGGTACCCTAATAGAGCAAAGGGTAATTTTTTATGACACTACTTGTGATTCTCTACCATTTTCCTTAGTATCTTCTTAATGTTCCTGTTGGTGGATTCTACGACTCCGTTCATCTGAGGTCTGTATGTAGTGGAATTATTGTGCTTGATTTTGAAGGTTTCACATATAGCTTTCATCAGATCACTATTGAGGTTGGCGGCGTTGTTAGTAATAATGGACTCAGGAACTTTGAAACGACAGAAAATACAATCCTTAACAAAATCTACGACGACTTTCTTGGTTACAGCTTTGTAAGATGCAACTTCTACCCATTTTGTGAAGTAATCAATGGCTACTAAAATAAATCTGTGTCCATTTGAAGCCGTGGGCTCAATCAGGCCAATAACATCCATTCCCCAGGCGGCGAATGGCCAAGTTGAGCTTGTTGCATTGAGCTAGTTCGATGGCAATTTTATCATGCTGGTATGTACTTGACACTAAAAGCATTCGCTGACATACTAAATATAATCCGTCTCCATGGTCATCCAAAAGTAACCTGCCCTGAGTATCTTCTTGGCCAGAATGAAACAGTTCATGTGCAGGCCACATGTTCCAGCATGGACATCCTCAAGTAGCTTAGAAGCTCCCTTTGCTTCGACATATCTTAGCAAAACCAAATCCGGAGTTCTTATGTACAAGTTACCTCCCCTGTAGAAGAAATGGTTTGAAAGTCTCTGGAGCGTGCATTTCGGAATATGATATGTATGTTCCGGGTATTCTCCTTTTGATAGGTACTCCTTGATGTCATGGAACCAAGGCTTTCCATATGCTTCTTCCTCGACATGCATAATATGCTGGTTGATTATGGATCCTCATCGGAATGGGATCAATATAGTTCGTATCTGGGTGCTGTATCATTGATGACAAAGTGGCTAATGCATCTGCGAACTCATTCTGAATTCTGGGCATATGTCAGAATTCTATCTTCGTGAACCTCCTTTTCAATTCCTTCACATGGTACAGATATGGAAATATCGCATTCTCCTTGTACCTGGTGCACAAGTAAATCTGAATCGCTGATCACCAACAACTCCTGAATGTTCATATCGACTGCCATGTTGAGCCCTAGTATTCAGCCTTCATACTCTGCCATATTGTTGCTGCAGGGAAATCTGAGTTTAGCAGATACCAGGTAATGTTAACCGGTTTCTGATACCAAAACTGCTCCAATGCCTACTCTTTTGAAATTTGCGGCTCCTCAAAGAACGTCCTCCAACCGTCATATGCTTTGGTAATGTCCTCTCCTATGAATGACACTTCTTCATCAGGAAAATATGTTTTCAAGGGTTCGTATTCTCCTCCCACCGAATTTTCAGCGAGGTGATCAGCCATTTAGCAAACTTCCTCGTAGGCATGGTTATCTGAAATATGTACTTCAAAGGATTCATCTTGGATATGAAGTATGTAGTGTAGGCACAGAAATAATTTCTGGCTGTCCAGGTCAAAGCACAGCAAGTGCATTCAAGTATAGAATACCGTGCTTCATAAGGTGTGAATTTCTTACTCAGGTAATATATGGCCTGCTCCTTTCTTTCTGTCTTATCGTGTTATCCCAAAACACATCTGAAGGCTACATCTAACACGTATAGATAAAGTAGTAAAGGTCTTCCTGGTTCTGGCGGGACCAGAACTGGCAGTATGGGCATGTATTCTTTGATCATGTCAAAAGCTTTCTGACAATCCTCGGTCCATCTTGTCTCGACGTCCTTTCTCAGCATCTTGAAGATGGGTTCACATATTACTGTGGACTGTGCTATGAATCGAATAATGTAATTGAGTCGTCCCAGGAAGCACATCATGTCCTTCTTGCTTTTGGGTGGTGCTAACTCCTGAATAGATTTGACTTTAGTAGGATCTAGCTCGATCCCTTGGCGACTGACAATGAATCCCAGTAGCTTTTCTGTGGTAACCCCGAATGCACATTTTGTTTGGTTCAACTTCAAGTTGTACTCCCTTAACCTGTCAAAGAATTTCCTCAAATCCGCTATGTGGTCTGCGGCTCTCTTGGATTTGATAATGACGTCGTCCACATACACCTTTATTTATTTGTGTATCATATCATGGAAAATGTTTGTCATGGCTCTGATATAAGTGGCCCCATCATTCTTCAGACCGAATGGCATCATTTTGTAATAGTATACTCCCCAAGGCATAATAAAAGTTGTCTTCTCGGCATCTTGTTCATCCATCCAGGTCCGGTGATAACATGCGAAGCAATCCACAAAGGATTAGAGTTCATGTTTAGCGCAGTTATCGATCAAGATGTGTATGTTTGGTAGTGGGAAATCGTCCTTGGGAATTGCTCTCCTTAAGTCCCGATAATCAACACATACTCGGACCTTCTCATCTTTCTTTTGGACTGGCACAATATTAGCTAACCATGTTTGGTACTCAACCACCCTGAGAACCTTGGCTTTGATCTGCTTGGTAACTTCCTCCTTGATCTTCAAACTCATGTCTAGTTTGAATTTTATGAGTTTCTGCTTGACTGGCGGGCACATGGAATTGGTTGGCAACTTGTGAGCTACTATAGATGTGCTCAAACTGGTCATATCGTCATACGACCATACGAAGATATCCTCGTATTACCTTAGAAAACAGATGTACTCCTCTTTCTCTGTTGGTGACAGATGAATACTGATGCGGGTTTCTTTGACAGTCTCGGTGTCTCCCAGATTTACTGCTTCTGTTTCGTCCAAGTTGGATTTAGGCTTTTTCTAAAAATTCTCAACTTCCCTAAAAATTTCCTCGGGTATCCCATCTTTTTCCTCTGAGTCACTATTCTCATGTTGCGTTGCCTTATTACATGTCACAGTCACCGGTTCATCAGGAAAAGTAATAATAACACTGTAGAAGGGAAAAAGTATAAAAATAGTAATAAATAATGATAAAGGATAAATGCATTTGATTAAAACTGAGAAAATTGTTCTAATAAGCTTGGCTCGGTGAATCAAGCATTTATTTTAAAACAAAGAAATATTTTTAAAAAATTGCTAAAAATTTTAAATGCCTAGAACGGCTATAAATTCTGCCAAGCTACCCAGGGACGCGGCAGGCTCGGGATGGTGTGACGGTCCAGTTTCAGAGAACAACTCCCTTTGCCACGGTCTAAATGGAGAGGCCTTCATCCTCCTCCTCCTCAATTATGGCACTGCAATCCATATCCTCATCTTTCAAGAACAGATCCTTCAGCCCAGCTAGGGCTTCTTCTTGAGTAGTTCCCCATATTGTATCTGCCTGATGGAATGCCTGTTCCAAACGGCATACCGGTTGCTCAAGAGGGTAATATAGCCCACGCCATAGGGGCGACCATTCCCTGTACTCCTTCCATGTATACTGGTATCCGAGCCCAAAGGTGGTACCATGATTTTTCAGTCATATCGGCTTGATGATACCCTGGAGGTTCTTTCCTAACCCTTTCCCGGGTTCATATCGGGACCATGCTAGTATGCTTTCTATTATGTTACTTCACCACTTATCTTTCTCGATGGCATTAACCCATTCAATGTGATGATAGGTTTCCCCTCCTAGCCTCCTTCTATGTCCAATGGCCGGAATGGTCTAACTGGTGTAGATAGGATTACTCCCGTCTCCATGAATATTTACCTCCTGACGGTTCCATTCGAATTTTATGGCTTGATGCAGTGTGGAGGGCACGGCTCCAACAGCATGGATCCACGGGTAGCCCAACAAAAGATAATATGAGGTTAGTATGTCAAGCACTTGGAACTCAATGTCGAACCAAGTTGGTCCCATCGGCAAACAAAGGTTGATTTCCCCGATTGTGGCCCTCTGGGACCCACCAAAAGCCTTCACAATCATGCTTCTAGTGCGTATTTCATGGAAACCTTTGTCCAACCTTTTCAAGGTATCTAGTGGACAAATATTCAAACTACAGCCTCCATCAACCAGGACCCTGGCAATGAACGTGTCCTCAAATTGTACCGTAATATGCAATGCTCGATTGTGATTTAAACCTTGGGGTGGCAGCTCATCTTAATGGAAGATAATTTTATGGTTCTCCAGCAACTGATCAACCATGTTGGCCATTTCTCCACCAGTGATATTATTGGGTAGATAAGCCTCGCTTAGTACTTTCATCAAGGCGTTCTTGTATGCCTATGAATTTTGTAGTAGTGACAGGATAGATATCTGAGCAGGGACTTTGTTCAAGTGATCAACAATAGAATACGCTTTTGCTTGTACTTTCCTCCACAGGTCATCCGGCCCAGCTTCAATGACAGGTTTCCTAGCAGTGGCATCCTTACTTGAACCTCACAGGTGTTTAGGTGTATAGACTCTTCCAGTTCTAGTCATACCTTGTGCGGCATCAGGTTCCTCTATTTTTGTCTTCCCTTTTCACTGAGCCTCGGCAATATAATCCTAGGGTATTGCTTTTGAGTTGAATAATCGTGTGGTTGATACCGTCACAGTAAAAGGTGTGACCACTTCTACTTCAAAGGGAGCAGAGGTGGCTGCGGGCGAAGCTATTTCCACCTTGAATGGAACTGACTCAGTTACCTCAACATCAATAGGTGCTTGAGTCTGAACCATGATAGAAGTGAGTTTAACTGTAACCTTAAAGTCATCGCGTTCTCGGATAAGACTTATTGACCCCCAGGGTCCCGTTTCTCATTTGTTTCTATAACATGTACAATGCTGCCTCTATGATCATGAAGGGGATTATTGCAGACATTAGGTGCGGCTTCCTTTGCTTGTATGACCTTGTTGTCAATGAGTGTCTAGATCTTATCCTTCATGGTTCGGCATTCAATAGTGGTGTTTCCTTTCATACCGTAATGGTACGTACAGGTTTTGTTCAGATTGACCCATTGAGATAGATTTTCCATTGCCACAGTAAGAACAGGAGTGACATAGCCTGCGACCTTCAATCTTTCATAAAATTGGTTGATGGGCTCAGCAATGGTAGTGTATTATCTGGGTGGCTTGCGGTCGAAGTTGGGTCTTGGTCGTGATTAATTTTGGCGAGTTGGTGGTGATTGGAAGTAGGATGGTTGGGAATTATAGGTGTGACAGACAATGCCTGGTTAGGAATATCAGGGAGATGAAGGTTGATATGTGGGTGGTGATGCTTGATACGTAGATGGGGATATCTGGTATGTGGGTGGAGGTGCTTGGTATGTCAGTGGAGTTTTTGGGCCCTGGGCCACCATTACTGCCCTAACATCTCTCTTCTTTTATATGCCACCTGATTGGAGTGCCTTATTCGTGGATTGCAGTGCCTCAAAATTTGTTACCATCCCACTCTTGATTCCTTCCTCGATCCTTTCCTCGAGCTTGATAATATCAGAGAATTTGTGATTTTCGATAACCATCAACCTCTCATAATATTGTATATCCTATGCGCTGACGAAAAATTTGTTTATCTGTTCTTCATCTAGAGCGGGCCTGACCTTGGCGGCTTCCAACCTCCAATGAGTAGCATACTCACAAAAAGTCTCAGTAGGTTTCTTATTGAGATTCTGAATGTAGAAGACATCAGGTGCGTTCTCTGTGTTGAACCTGAACCGGTCCATGAACTCTGACTCCATGCTTACCCAATTGGACCATTTCTTGGGATTCTGGCTTATATACCAAGAAAACGCGTCCCCAGTAAGACTTCTCATAAAGAGCTTCATTCAAATCTTTTCATCTTTTCCAACTCCTACAAGCTTGTTGCAATAAGTCCTTAAGTAAACCCTGGGATCACCTAACATTTAGAACTTGGGAGGTTTGTACCCCTATGGCAATTCCACATCGGGTTGTATGCACATATCTTCGTAGTTCAAGCCTTCTATTCCGATGTTGCCTTCGACACCTTGAACCTGACTTGTTAGCTTCTTGAGTTCTTCGGCCATGTTCTTAATGAGCAAGTCCTTTTCGGAGGGTTCCGATTCACAGGAGATTGGTTGGGTAGAGTGTGGTATAGTTTCCATGTATAGGGGTTGCTCTGATGGATGCCAGGAACTTGGGTACAGTGATGGTCATTGGTGGAGTTTTGTGGACCCGGTACGAGTTGTGGTATATTTTGGGAGTGTGGTAACTGGTGGTTTGTGGGTACGTGATTGGTTGATGTTGTTGTGGTGGAGTTGGTGTCGGCAATGGATTGATATTTTGTGGTAGAGCTGCGTATTGATTTGGTATGGTAGGATTTTGCGATTGTTGGTTCTGCGTGTTTTGAGGAGGTGTTGAGTTCTTTGCGTTCTATTGGTGGATATCAGGGATGTTGAGGGTGAGTGACAAGTTTTCCAAATTGTGGACCTGCTCAAGTTCTCCTTGCAGTTCTAGTATCATTTGTTCAAGTCTCAAAACCAGGTCGTTTGGGGCCGGAGTACTGCGGTCGTCGGAGGTCTCTGCGTTCTCAATGTTTTCCTTTCATATTCCACTTAAGTCATCTATCTTTTATTTCCCTCTGCCTTTTGTGTTGCTTAGAGGAGGATGAGGTGGAGGGCCTCTGGATCAGGTATGATATGCTGATGAGGCCAGTATGGATGAACCAACCTATGGGGATGGGAATAATAAAAAAAATAAACAAAACAAAAGTAAGAAGTTAGTGGGGACCCTGAAATGTTTGCAGTATTTAAACACATAGTGCAAGATATAAACACGTATCCTAATTTGAGAGCCTCGTTGCGCCCGAGATAGGCCTAGCGAAAAATAAATTTGGAGAATTTCAAATGCCAATAAATGCCTCATTTCATAACATAAAAGTATACAAATCCAAAACGACACTAACATAATAGTAAAACAAGTCGCTATTGGCACTTGGCCTTATTACATTTTAAGGAAAGTAAATATCCTAATATATTTGGTCCCATAAGGACCTTCCCCATATTCGATCTTTCGAACTCCGTCATATAGATCCCCCAGCTCGCGCAGTCCAAGCAGCAAGTAGGCTCGGGCCAGATGTCCTCGCTCAGCTCCCTCAGCATTCTGGCAGTTTTCGATCCTCTTTATGACTTTGCCTTCTAACTCCACAATTCCTCGCTCCAAGTATTCCAGTTTCCTATTAGAGGTGTCTGCCATTTCTTTCCATTCCTCAATCAACCTTGTGTTCTTCTCATGTATTTTCCAGTGCTCATTATCAGAGTCCTGAACCCTTTTGCGTAGCCTGTTGTACTTGACTTAGGTTTCAGCTTCCTCGTCTATGATTGTGTTTCCTAGACCGGTCCCTAGTGTCACTATTCCTTTCAGATTGTCCCTAGCCCGACTGGGTACAGAGGCTCACATCCTGCATGATATTTTTCAGGCTCAATAGTATTCTTCTCCACAATAATTTTTTAGTGCCACGTGTGTTGAGCTTGGAACTTGTAAGGGATATCGTCGTCTTGAAAGTCTTCCCTAAGTGCCTCATCTTGACGACCCTTGGTACAACCTATTTTCTACCTGCTTGCCTCATAACTTGCATATGGACATATGGATATATCCCTCTCAACCCGATCAACACCAAATGTGGAGCATCCATGGACCTGATAATGAACTCGTCCGTTGGAAACCATTCAACCATCCACTGCACCTGTTCCTCGGTCAGATTGTCGAAGAACTCTACCCATTCGCTGGCACTTTCTGGCTGAGCAAATCTGTTCGGAATGTATATCATCTACTTAGTGTGATGGAAAGAAATGTGGTCGTTCCAAGCCCTTTGCGGAAATTATTGGCAATAGCGACCCCTTTGGAGATGCTCCAACAACCATATTTATAGCAATAAATTGCAACCCTTGAAATGTTGGACCCCTCTTTGACAGCGTTCCAGGGCCCTATAGATATCAGTTATGATCATGGGGACTATGGTATATGTCTGCCCATTAATCCCATCCATTAAAGTTTTGGCGACCATGGCCAATATGGTGTGGATTCTTCCCTTTTTCATTGGGAACACTATTATCCCCAGAAAGCACACAATGAACACGAACACTCTGCGGTGGATGTGACCCAGTGAAGTGAGGGCGATCTCATCATGATAAGTGCGGAAAGACTTACTGTGACCATACGTCTCGTAGAGATATTCGAAAGGTATGTACAGTCATTCAGGCACACTAAGTCGACATTCTTTTTCAGCCCTATCATTTTCAAAAATTCCCCTGCCTGTATGATTTTCCGGCACCAAAAGCCCAGGACTGTCCCAAGTTAACCCTGCAAGTCCTCCTATTTCCTCTAGGAGCGATGTCACTTCTATGTTGCCAAAACGGAACACAGCTCTTTCACTATCCCAGAATATGGTGGCCGCTTTGATTAGTTTCTTGTTTGGTTCAATATCTAGCAGGGAAGGAAAATTGCCTAGGTACTTTTTATATGCTTCTTGTCACTTGAGGAAAGATCTTCCCACCAACTTAGCAACAATGGAGGGATATTTCTAACCATACCGAATCTGGGGACTTCGTGCCTCATTTTCTGCAAAATAGAAGGGTTAGGCCTTACTTCCACCGGACTCGACTAATTATACATTTATGATCAGCATATTGCCATTTATTCCTCCAAATTAATGCACAGAACGTGATTGCGTCCTTTGGGATTATGAAAAACCGGTGGACTTTGGATAAGGCTTATCTTAAAGGATCATTATGTGGACAACATAACTGATCCGACTAGGTTTGACCATTATGCATGTACAATTTAAATAGAGTAAGGTTTTTATGGGGTTTCAGATAGGTACCCGCAAGCGGACAACTTGAGGGGGAAGGCACGGAATTTGACTGCACCGCTGATCGACTGGTTTTACTGCAAATAAGCCTCTCCAAATTTAAGGGTAATAAATAGGAAGAGCACAACCACTAATTAAAGCGTTGCTATAGGATTTGAGACGAACGAGTGGAATATGATATGGAGCATGATTTATGCAGCAGTTAATAACATGTAGGCAAGTATTTTCACGTAGGAAAAATAAATACAACATTTAAATAATTAAAAAGATGGTTATGAGAAAAGAAAACAAAGAGACAAGTTAGTTTTCAAGGTAATAAAGGAATCATAAATGCTTGAAAAAATAGACAATCATATTCAGATAAGGGAGCAGTGTATGGGATAAGCATGCTTGGACTAATTTGTAAAAACAAGTTCGTTATGGTAAGAGCCTAAAAGATATCCCCAGTGGAGTTGCCATGCTGTCGCGCCCCTTTTTTCCCTCCCTACACGGAGAAGGAAGTCTACGTTTAGACATTTACAGGGTGTAATGACTCATTTCCTTTTGGGAATTGGGTATTTGAAGAGTCGCCACCTGACTATTTTAAGGTGTGTTAAGGAACCTAGAGCAATTAACTCTTGGGTTGGTTTGCATTACTAGAGATTAGGGTAAGGGCTCGAGATAACCTCGAGGGGAAGGTATTAGGCACCCTTCTTGGTCCACAACTGTGGGTCCTGACCGAACTTACATTTACAAATTAGTCCATGCAAATAGTTGAATCAAATAAGTTGTAAAGCTCATTGAACAAGTCAAGTAGTCAAAATGAAGGTTTGAACAAATAATATAAAACAAAGTTTTAAATAAGGAAAGGATTTGGGGTAAGGAGGGGTCCTAGGTTGTTTATCCTATAGGATCACCCCACGAAATGCCGGTAGACACTCCTTAATGAGGGACTACACGTGACATTAACGCGTAGTCATCATATCCTATGTATACCCTTCCCATCCTCTTATTGGCCATGCAAAGCGAGTGTTTGGTCAATGATTCCTATTGTGTGTTGTTACCTATCCCTTATTAATAGTCTCGGAGGGAGTTAGGACCTTTACCTATAGGTGGTTCTAGACGCACCCCTAAGTTTTTAAAGGCAAAAAATCTAAGGCGACAGTCAAAAAGCATCTAATACTTTCACATAATGGGAGCAAGGAAAATCCTTATAGTTTCCTCCGCAAACAAGCATACAGGCAGCACGACTCAACCACAAGTAAGGTCTTTATTGATCAAAGTCCTAAAGCAAGATTTCTTAAGTGATCATGCAGAAATAAACCACTTTCAGATTCAGAAGTTGCAACCTAGTAGTTGCCTAGGGACTCCTCTTTAAAAGATTATTAGAATCAGAGACGTTGAATGACAGAAACAACTTCAGAGAAATGCAGGTTTTGGAAAATGCCCTAAGGCTTGCCTATATGCAGTACTATGTCTTGTTAATGCAGAAACAAACAAGTTTTCGAAATAGACCCCTTTAATATCTATAGACAGGATATCTAATGAGATTAAAGCCATTTTTGAAAAAACTGGTTGCAGGAAACGTCGTTGCTTAATAAGACCAGTTTTAAGAAGATAAACTAGGCGTAGTGACACTAATTCATTAGGCTAACCAGATAATCAGACATAATTGTGAATAGAAATCCCTATAAGCATGATATCTAGGTATATTACTGATTGTGAACGATTTGCAGGCATAAAAACATATATAAACACTCGTTGTAACTGAAATTGGATTAGTCCAATAGGCATGGTATCTATACTTGAATTGATTTAAGACATGATGGCTTGGAATCTAGAAACATGGTTTCTAACATGACAAATGCATGGTTTATGAACATGGCTTATATATGATATAAACGACATTAAAGTGAAGTCCTTTTAGGCATGATTTCTAGTATGATGCAAATGAAATTAAAAGTGGAACCCTATAGGCATGATCATATTATGTAAACGCAATCAGGTTCAATAAGAATAAAAAAAGCCTATAGACATGTTTGCTATTGAGTGAAGTAGGCAGCTTTGAAAATAAATCGTAAGAGCAGGATTTCTACCCAGGTTACCCCACAAAGTATACATCTACCCGCCCTTTTACTAAATACCCCAAATATCTGCTTACATTTATTACAGGCCATTAAATGAATTACATAAGTGAAATAGAAAATCAAGAAGCTATTCCATAGAGAGCCTACAATTAGGCCCAAGTTTTCCAAAGCCACCAATGGTCTTTCAACCCTCATTTCCATAGACAAGTCAGAGTCTAGGTGCATCAAAGTTCCCTAAGGGTCTTAAGGACCCCGGGCAATGCTTATACCTAGACTTAGTAGCCAAGAATTGAACCAGTGCAGTGTGGAAAGGCCAACTTCAGTATTCCAGAGTTCGGAGGGTTCTCAAGAGGATCCCAAGGCAGTACACATACTAGAGGGGGCAGAACTTATTAACTAAGATTAGAGTAAAAGTGCATGACACATGTTGAAAGAGGTTTAGTAAAGGCTGGACTTAAAAGTCTATTTGAAAGTAGTTAGTAAAGTAATAGATTGTTTGAAAAGGTTGGAGTGATAAACCAAATCAGGAACTCTGGATAGGATCACCTACATAATCCAAATGAGTTCAATAGTCACACAAGGGGTCAAAGGGGGTTGGGGATATACAGGCAAACATATAACCCTAGCAAGGGTATTTGGACTGGTTTGGACATGCTTGGCAATAATTGAAACTGGCATGATCACAAACTAATCAGGGAGAATATAAACACATAGAGGGATAGGGATTTGGGACTCATAATAATGGTAAGCACACAGTATGTTAAAAATATTTTTCCACGCATGCTTGAATCACACAAGGGAATACATGAATTTAAACGGAGGGTAGTCTGCCTAACTACAATCTTCACAACATAACCACAAGTAAAAGTAGGCTAGAAATAAAAGAAACTGAAATAAGAAGAGAAACATGTTGTTGTTGAGACTTTAAATTAAACTAGGACATACTAGTGAAGATAGAAGTAAGCAGAACGAAAGAACCAAAGAGCACAGATGATTAGCTTTGGCTTACAGCCGGCTAATAGTAGTAGAATAATAGAAGGAAGAAGGGAGAACAGAGATTTTAAATAAGAGAGGGGTTTTTAAAAGCCAAGTGTTCGTCCCTTGTTAATGAAAGACTTAGGGTATTTATAGTTGAAAGTTGGTAGTGGAATAAGGTAAAAATCAAAGTAGTACACTAGTTTAATAACTAAGAATCAATCAATTAGAGAATCAAGGAAGTACTTCCTTGAGTTAAGGGAATTGAGATCAAACAGAAAGATTCAGTACCATATACGGCAAGAAGAAGAATCAGGATATGATATTAAGCAAGGAAAGGAGCCTGAGTTCATTAGGCATAAAGTAGTCAATTAGGACCAAATTCAGAAAGACCCAATTAAGGAAAGGCTAAGTAAAACAAAGTACCATAGTAAATAAGGTAATAAAATCAGTTAATTCAAACAGATGAGTAGAATTCTAGGGCTTTAAAAGAAAATCTTTCAATTAGCAAAAAGTTAAGGAAAATCAGAATCAATCATGTGGAGTCATGATGCTGCATATTTCAACATATAAATAGAGATGAATAAACAGAAGCAAACAACCAAGGTCAATTATATAGGCAGAAAGAAATAAGAAATAAGCAAACACAGTCATATAGAGGTAATATAAATATTCAGGAGGGTCATATTCGAAGCATGGTGACCATTAGAGATTACGAGACCAAGGCAGAGAAAATCATGCCAACACACAGAGCCAAGGCAAAGAAAATCATGCTAACACATTGTTGCGACCAAAACACTCACGCAAGTGTACGCGATCGACAAGTAATATAGTAGTAAGTAAAGTATTGTTCCACGAGGAATTATGATTAACTTATTGACTGATGCAGACTAAAACAATTATCAATTCAAGATAAATTATCATAACATTTATAAAGAACCAATTTACAAATGATCCAGTAATTAAACAATAATACAACGCAAAATTACTACAACGATTATACAATTTTCTTTTAACAATTTTTATAAAAGATATTCCAGGGTCATGGGCTTGATAGAGATCATGCCAAGTTCTTAGCTTAAGATTTATTTCTTGAATTATCTGGATTATTGATTTTAGGGTTAATAATAACCATAAGAATCTGTCGAATTCTTATGCGCCTATTCAAGTTAACTTAATACCTATATGTCTATGGTTAATATTAACGAAAATGCATTTACAAATCCTATTTTTCAACCAAACAAGACAATTAAGTATATGTCTATCTTAATCGCAAATCTTTCACCCGATGCCCAGGATTCAGATCTTGTTCTATTTGATCCTATTTGCAATAAAGAATTTCCCTTTTTCAAGTTTAACTCAAGATTCATAAATAGTATTTCACTGTTAGCTACGCAGTAAAATAATTAAAAGCAAAATCAAATAAACAACCCATAACAAGAAATTCGAGATCTTCAATCTAAGCTTCAAATAACAAGATCATCTAACACTCATGACCCCAGAATATTTGGGTTTTTAGCTACTCATATTTATACAAATATCAACAATAAAAGTCTTAAACATAATATAAGTAAATACTAGGAGAAGATTTAGAAAAACTCTTTCAATCCTTGCTCCAAGTTATTGTTCCTCTTTGATTTTCCTCTCCAAGATGAGTCTCCTCCTCTTTCTTCTCTCTCTAAAATCTCATTATCAATAATTGAGCTAGCTTGCCGTTTTATGGTTTTAGTGGAGTTACCCCCAGGCTTCCAATTTTTCCCCTAACAAATAAATTCCGGAATTTGGACTAGCGCGAGCTCGCGCATCCTTCGTGCATGACTTCGCGCATATTCCTTGACATTCTGCCTCTAGCTCCTTAACTAGCGCAACTTTACGCTAACCTCACGCATGAGCTCGCACATCCGGTCCATTATTTATTCCATTCTTTGTCTCGTCCTTGCGCGCACTCAGCTCCGAGAGGTCATTCTTGCTCATAAATAGTTCCAATAGCCTCTTGAAAGCATCACATAAGCTCCTCATCCTGCAATGTATACAATTCACAATTAGAGACTATTTTTCATAAATTAACCATATTATGACATTGGAATATAATCAAGCGGAAGCATAAACAATAGCTAAATTACCTAGATTTAGCCTATTATCACACACAGAACCCAAATGAAGAAAATTATGCTAACACACAGAAACAAGTATAGAAAATCAACATCTTTAAACATTAGGGCTTTTTACAGAGTTAAATTAAAAAGCAGTAGGAACATAGCATCCTTTAAGATAAACAAGGAAAAAAGGTTTAATCATAAAGAAATTGGTTGAAACAGGTGTAGAAAGAACTCCGAGAAACCCTAGTTTTCAAAGAAAGTAAAAACGGTTTAGAATAGAGGATCTTTCAGAAGAAAACTCAAGAACAAGCAAATCATAGAAGGAAACAGGCATAAAGCATGAAAATAACATAGATCTGAGAGATCCAAAAGAGAGTTAGGGTTTCAAAAGGAAACCTAAGTAGAAATCGAAAGAACCTATTGTGACTTTATAAATCGTAACATATGGTGTGATTTTGCCCAAAATTACACCAGAGAAACCTCAAACAACAGAATCATAAGCCCTAGGTCAAAATCGACATGGCCCAGGACCCTTGAGTGCCTTAGAGATGTTGAGCAAGGTGATGAGAGACCCATTAAAGGCTTGGGGTTTGAGAGATAGTCGCCGAAGATGACCGAATAAGGAGGTGAGTGGAGGAGTCTAGGGTTAGGTTTAAGAGAAAAGTGGAGATGAGAGAGCATCTGAAGGCGGTGCCTTTGGAGAAATGACTTAGGGTTAGGGGTCGATTAGATTAAAAAAGGAATGGAATTATTTGGATCGTTGATCTCTCAGATCAACGATCAGGATTGAAATAGGTAGGCAGGTTCCGGGTTTGGGTAAGGGTTTATAGGGTATGGTTCGGGTGATTTGGGTGTGAAATTGGGCTGGAAAGGGATCCAATTTTGGCTATAATTGAAAGCCAATTTTGGTTATAATTTAAATAGCCAATTTTCCACTATTTGATTGATAAAAAAAAGTAATTTCTAGAAAATATTTTAAGGTGCCAAAATGATTTAAAATATATAATTAACAATTTAAAAATATAGGATCCAATTTTATGCATATAAAATATAATTATATCCTAAAATGGGCTAACACTGCAATTATATGCAATTTAGCTTTAAAAATACTAAATATAATTGTAAAAATATATAAAAATTAACTTAGCCATATTTTAGCATAAATTTAGAAATCCAATAGATGAATTATCAAAATAATAATTTTGGAAATAATTATTGGAGATTTTATGGATAAAAAAGGAGAAAATATATTAATTTAAACCCTTAAAATTATGGGAAAAATAATGAAAGCCTTGTGTATATTTATATATGCATATATATGCTATTTTGAAGGCTTTTATGCATATTTAAAATATATAGGGAAAAATTGGGTATCAACATCTCCTAGTTGCATGAATACACCAATATATCATTAATGAAGACTATGATGAAGGAATCAAGATATGGCTGAAATACACTATCTATCAAGTGCATAAAGTTTGTTGGGGAATTAGCTAGCCCAAACGACATCCCCAAAAACTCATAGTGACCATAGCGAGTCCTGAAAGTCATCTTCCGAAAATCTAAATCCCAGGTCTTTAACTGGTGCTACTCCGATCTAAAATCAATATTCGAGAACACTCTAGCACCATAAAGCTGATCAAATATGTCATCAATACACGATAGTGGGTACTTGTTCTTAATACTAAACTTGTTCAGCTGCTTGTAGTCAATACACATCCCCATAGTACCATCCTTCTTCTTCATAAAGAGAACTGGTGCACCCCAAGGCGACACACTGGGCATGATGAAACCCTTATCAAGCAACTCTTGAAGTTGTTCCTTTAATTCCTTCAACTCCATTAGTGTCATATGATACGGTGGAATAGAGATGGGATGAGTGTCTGGTACTAGGTCAATACCAAAACCTATAGCCCTGTCGGATGGCATACCCAATAGGTCTATTGGAAACACATTTGGAAAATCTCTCACTATTGAAACTGACTCAACGGTAGGAGTATCAGCACTAACATCCCTCACAAATACCAAATACGACATACATCCCTTCTCAACTATCCGTTGAACCTTCAAATAAGAAATCACTCTACTAGGAACATGATCCAGGGAGCCTCTCCACTCTAACCTCATCATCCTCGGCTAACATCATAGTCTTATAATCTAGTATAGCTTGATATGGCAACAACTAATTCATGCCCAAAATCACGTCAAAATAAACCATGCTAAGTGGTAAAAGATCAACTCTGGTCTTAGAACCCCCAATAGTCACCACACATGACTGATATACACGGTCCACCATAATAGAAAAACCTACTGATATAGATAAATGAACAATCATAACTAAATAATCACGAGGCGTCTCCAAATAACGAGAAAACTATGAGGACACAAATGAATAAGTGGAACTAGGGACAAATAATGCTGAAGCATCCCTATGGCACCCTGAAAAAATACTTGTAATAATGGCATCAAAAGTAACTACCTCTGTCTTAGTCGAAAATGCATAGCAATCGGCCTGACCACCACCCAATTGACATACCCTTTTAGAAAGACCTCGAACTGCTTGAGTCCTGCCCCTAGATGGTTGTGCGGGTGGTGTAGCTACTGGCGCTGATATCATAGGCTTCAAGCTTTACTATGGAACCCTACTCAGAAGTTTGGGGCAATCCCTCTTGAGATGACTCAAGTCCCTGTACTCTAAGAAAACCCTCCACTAACTAAGTTGCTGACCCTCATAATCTGAATAATTGCTTGTGAGACATTGTGCAAAGGGGGGAACGGTAAGAACTCTACGCCGGTAGCGCACTAAATGATAAATAAATTGGGCGAGCACTGTATGAACGTGGCTAACTGAATAACCACAAGGAATATGATGATCTGCTTAAGCGGGACTATACGGACGACCTCTACTATAGTGTGACTGGCCTCCAAATGAGGCATTGCCGAAACCACCAGAACCATGAGGACTATTGGCCTCCCGCTCCTCACGCTCAAGCCTACAAACCTTCTCCAAGCGTCTAGCAATCTAAACCATTGACTCAAACCTTGCATCTGTCGCAACCTCTCGAGCCATATTGTAACTGTCACACCTCTTTTTTCCTTACTAAATCCCGTGAAGGGTATAATAAAGGGAGTTTTTCCAACTAAAGGACAATCAAAACAGGATTTATTATTAAGAGTTGGAGTCACCACTTGAGAGATTTATGGTGTCCCAAGTCACCGGTTTGAATCCCGAATCGAGGAAAAAGTTGACTCTGTTAACAGTCCGCGAATCAGAAATCCGAGTAAGGAATTCTGTTAACCTGGGAGAAGGTGTTAGGCATTCCCGGGCTCCGTGGTTCTAGCACAGTCGCTTAACTGTTGTATTTGATTTTATCTGATTTTAATACATGCTAGCTTATGTGCCTTCTATTTGTAAACCCGCTTTTATTTTTATTAAGAATTGCAACGTCGCGAAAATGCATCTCGAATCACGTCGCACCAGTGCACCCGTGGTTGTCGACACATTTCGACTCCGTTGAGATTTGGATTTGGATCACATAAATGTGACCCCGAATTCTAGGAAGGTAAATTGATTAGAACCGTGCCTAAAGAGACTAGCGTGTTATTATATTTGGGGAAGGCCGTGAATTTTGCTAAACGGCCCATGCCGAATTCTAAGTATTTAATATAACCATTTATTGAGGGCCCTGCTTGAGTAAGTCCGAACCCATTTGAATTATTCCGTTTGGTTCTCCCTTTTCCAAATCACATTCGACCAAAATATATGTTCATGAAAACAATACTCAGAAAGTAAAAGGACAATAACTTCATAGGTTAACAATACTACACTAGTGATCACTGTACTAGCCAAAGAAATAATAATTCTGAGTTATGCATTGCTATTCTATTGAAATTTGAAAGCAGAATTGTGGCTTCTAATTAAGGCCGGTACAAATAGTGAAGTAGGATCAGGTAGGGCAATCATAAATTAAAATTCAAAAATTTATGTGCAATAAAATCTATGTGCAGCCCCTCGATTGTGTACCAACCTTCCCATAATGATCAATTAAAAGGATGGCTCATCACTAACTTTTAATCACTTTAGTTGGCAGTAAACCTTTAAAACTAAATGCAACCACATGGTGACAGGAACATCATCTCAACTTAACACATTCACAAATTGAAGTTGACAAAATTTCAGTAAAATACCATGAACGCAAAAGCAGCAAGATTAAAGAAGAGAGGAACAGAACCTCTGGTTAAACGACAACCACGTTTGCGGCAGAGACCTAACCGGAAAATGAAATCTACAACGTAGGAACCACGACCGGCGACCTCGAACGGAACTGAACTGACCAGTGAGCTTAAGATGTTACTCTGAATGTCGATAGCTTTACGCATCAAAATCAAAAGAAAACCAAACAACGGACAAGTACGAATGGAAGCTTCGCCGGAAAATCGACCCACAAAAGTTTTGACTGTTCTCTCAAAACCAGAAATGTTGTGCACTTGTGTCGTTCTATTTTATGTGCCTCGACGGTGTTTCATGATGGTGTAATGGTGGAAACAGGGTCGTTTTGGGTTATTGTGGCTATCAGCTCCTCAGCGTATATCCCTAGCCTCTAATGGTGATGAATAAGATGAAGCGTGGGGAGGGGGTCATCTGGTTGTTCGTGTATGGCGATGGGTTACAGGGTGGTTGTTGGGTGGTTTTCATGGAGTGTAAAGGTTACTGGTCGTTTGGGTGAGGGGTGAATTAGCAGCAGCTTCTCGTCGACTCGGAGGTTTAGGGTGGTCGACGTGGTGGAGGGCAGCGGCTATGGAGGTGCTCTCATGGCTGAAGGAGCTGCTGCTGTTCGAACAGCTGGTGGGGTAGGTGGTTCGTTGCTTGTTCATTGCTTGGAGGTAGCGATGGGCGGAAGGAGATGGCAGTTGGACGTCGGGGCTGCTGATAGTCTTAGGGGTTCTAGGGTTTTGGTTTTTAAGGAAGAAGAAGAAGAAGTAGCTAGGCTTAGTCTTCTAGGTTTTGTGTTCTAGTGTAGAAGAAGAAGATGACATGTCTTCTTTCTTCAAAAATGTCCAAGTCCTCCTTTTCCCTTCAATGTCACGGCTGAAGAGTGTATGTCGTATTTATAGGATTAGGTCTAGGTTTTAGGGTATTGGGCTTCGGTAGTGGGTTATCCAATTTTTAGGCCTAAAAATGGGTCGTTTGAATCCAAATATTATTCCTTACCCGCAACCGAGAATAAAAACACGATCTTATTTAATTAATCATACGTAGGCAAAATAACTGTTAAAATAAGACTGACAATTAAAACAAAACTATTTTTTGGGTATTTTCAAGATTAAAGTAACTACAAAATATTAATGAAACTATTTTTTTTTATAATTTTCATTTTTATATAAAGATAAAATATAAAGTACTATTTTTGTATTTTTTTTAAAGATTAAAATGACTACAAAACATTAATGAGACTATTTTTTTGTATTTTTGAAATTATATAAAGATAAAAAATAAGGTACTATTTTTTAATTATTTTTTCAAGATTATATTAAAATAAAAATAGGTTCAAAGGAACATATCTTTCTAAAAATATCTAATACATGATTAAAATAGAGTATTATGCAACCATTTTTGTATTTTTTATTTTTATGATGAAAATAAAGTAAAGAAGTCAAAAATAGTTGAAATAGTTATATTAGGCCTAAATTAAATATTTACATGCTAAAAATATGAAAAATCTTGTAGAGGGTCAAAAATTACATGTCTACAGCTGCCCCTCTTTGACTGGGAACACAAAGAGTTTTCAGACAAAGAATGACTAGACAGGTTTTTTGACCTGACCCTTATTTGGAGAGACTAGACCTAAGAGAAAAGGGGATTGTGACCGAGCCCTGGTATCTGAGCTGCCTACATATCCTTGGCTATAAAGGAATCAGGCCACGTGTAGTTTAGAAGTGAATGAGGTGATGGAGTACCGAGGTTGAGAGTCGAGCGAGGTGCCATCAAGGTTCCGGTCCGTGGTCCCGTTATTACATCAAAATCAAAATAAATGAAAAAGACTAGCTAAGCCTGTCAACTACGAGTTACAAGATTCCTATCTATAAGTCTTCTGAAGCTTAATCTTGAGTCTTGAATGGTTCTTTATGCAGACTTTGGATCTGAACCTTGACGCTTGCTAGCTGCAGGTGCGAATTCATTCTTCTTCAGCTTTTCGGACCAGACCCGGACACCACACCACGCTTGTGACTCCAATCATGTCTTAAGCAATTCACATCTTTCTCTACTTCTGCATTTGGATTCACTTTTTCCTTCTTTTGTTTCTCCTCTTCTTTTGTTATTTTGGATTGTAACTAACTTCCGCTGATCATCTCGGACTGTTGCTCGCATTCTTTCTGCAAGCCTCTTTTGTTGCTGACTTGAATTGCACTCTGAAGTGTTTTCCCTTTCTCCAGGTGATGCTTGACCGCTGAAATTTGGAATATATGCCTCTATTCTCCAGGCGGGCTCCTGACTGCTGACACTTGAAAAGTATTCCCTTGTTCTCCGGGTGGGCTCCTGACTGTAACAAAATAGATAAACAAAGAAACTTTCTACCCCAGTTTGGTGGCTGGGCACGACATGTTATCAAATATTAAAAATTAAAAGTTAAAATTTGAATTGTACTTCCCTTGTTCTCCAGGTGGGCGCCTGACTGCTGAACTTGAAATGTATTCCCTGTTCTCCAGGTGGGCTCCTGATTGCTGAACTTGAAAAGAATACCCTTGTTCTCCAGGTGGGCTCCTAACTACAACAAAATAGACAAACAAAGAAAATTTTCTGCTCCAATTTGGTGGCTGGGTACAGCATGTTATCAAATATAAAAAATTGAAAGCTAAAATTTGAATTGTACTTCCCTTGTTCTCCAGGTGGGTGCCTGACTGCTGAAACTTGAAATATATTCCCTTATTCTCCAGCTGGGCTCCTGATTGCTGAACTTGAAAAGTATTCCCTTGTTCTCCAGGTGGGCTCCTAACTGCAACAAGATAGACAAACAAAGAAAATTTTTTGCCCCAGTTTAGTGGCTGGGTACAGCATGTTATCAAATATAAAAAAAATTGAAAGCTAAAATTTGAATTGTACTTCCCTTGTTCTCCAGGTGGGCTCCTGATTGCTGAACTTGAAAAGTATTCCCTTGTTCTCCAGGTGGGCGCCTATTTGCAAAAAATGAACAAACAAAGGAAATTTTCTACCCCAGTTTGGTAGCTGGGTACAGCATGTTATATAATATAATAAATTGAAAGCAAAAACTTGAATTGCACTTCCCTTGTTCTCCAGGTGGGTGCCTGACTGCTGAAACTTGAAATGTATTCCATTGTTCTCCATGTGGGCTCCTGATTACTGAACTTGAAAAGTATTCCCTTGTTCTCCAGGTGGGCTCCTGACTGCAACAAAATAAAC
>MU687241.1:2863-15404 GCA_026770625.1 Nicotiana glauca
TAGGCTTGAATCCTTGATTTAATCGGGTTTCCGGTGTTGTTTGAGGTGTTTTGAGGATTGGTGCAAGTTCGTATAAGGTATTAGGTGGTATTGGTGCTTTTGGTTGAGGCCCCGGGGGCCTCGAGATGATTTCGGGTGGTTAACGGGGAAATTTTCTAAGTTGTTGCAGCTGGTATGTTTTTCCCTCTGGTATTTTTGCTTCTGCGGTTTGGGAACCGCAGAAGCGGAGCCGCAGAAGCGGAGCCGCAGAAGCGGCTTCCTCATCGCAAAAGCGGTTTTTGGCTTCCCCTCAGAAACCGCAGAAGCGGTCATCTTTCCGCAGAAGCGGAACCGCTAGAGCGGTCATGTGTCCGCAAAAGCAGAATTTCCCCCATTTAATGAGAAACCGCAGAAGCGGTTATTTTGCCGATTAAGCAGTACCGCAGAAGCGGTCCCTTGTCCGCAGAAGCGGAAATGTCTGGGCAGAAATAGAAAATTTCGAGGGTTTAATTTCATAAGTTTGAAAATTGATTGAGAGCTCCGGAGAAGACAATTTTGAGTGGGTTTTGAAGAGAAAATCATTGGGTAACGTTTCTTTGATCCCTTTTCATTATATTTCATTATTACATAGCTAAATACCTCATTGGAATTCGGATTTAGGATCAAAATTGGTTAATTTGGGGTAAAACTTCTTAGACCTGACTATGGGGTTTTGAGGGGGCATTTGACCTCCGATTTGGGAGATTTTTATATGGTTAGACTCGTGAGAGTAGGAGGGTTCTGAAAATGTGAAAATTATTTGATTCCGGGACATTGGATGGAGGGGCATTTTGGTTATTTTACCTATTTTCGCGCCCTAGATTTAATTTCAATAGTGGAATCAATTGTTTGCAATATTATTTACGATTTGTAATTTAATTGAATAGATTTGGGCTATTTGGAGTCGGATACTCGTGGCAAGGGCATCGTTCCCTAGTTGATTTCGCACCGGTTCAAGGTAAGTGGCTTGCCTAACCTTGTGTGGGTGACTTCGTCCCTTAGGATGTGATAATTGGTAATTGAATGCCTTGTACGTGAGGTGACGAGCGCGTACTTGAGCAAATTGTTGAAACCCGTATTTTTACTTAATTACTTGATTTGGATTCTCTTTCATATTTGCCTTGCTTTACTTGCTTTTACAGCCTGTGCTAGCGTAGAAGAGCATGTTTAATTGGTCGAAGCTGCCTATTTGTTTAAATTGTCTTAACTGTGATTACGTGGAGCATGTTAGGCCAGTATTCTTTGATGCCTTGCATTGTTGTACCTAAATTTCTTAATATTTCTCTGATGTTGGTTGCGCATTTACATTGGGACTATGGTTGCGGGATTCCGGGAGTTCCCCCTTGTTTGTTTACTTTGGGACTACAGGTTTGATTCCCGGGAGATCCCCCTGCATTTTACTTTGGGAATACGGGTTTGATTCCCGGGAGATCCCCCTGCACTTTATTTTGGGACTACGGGACGGTATCCCTGGAGATCCCCCTGCACTTTTATTTTGGGACTACGGGATGGTATCCCGGGAGATCCCCCTGCACACTGATGATTGGACTACGGGACGATATCCCGGGAGATCCATTGATATTGATATGAGATTTGGACTACGAGACGGTATCCCGGGAGTTTCATTTGACAGTTGAGAAAAAGGGCTATAGGACGGTATCCTGGGAGACCCTCGTCGGTATTCTTGTAATTTTGCTGTATTTACTCTGTGTTTCTGTTTTGAATTGCAGTATTATATTTCATTGAACTGTCTTATCACACCGTTGTGTTCATTAGTTTTCATCAGACTTCGATACTATTAATATCTTGCTATTTTATTATTTCTGTCTCAGTAGGGCCCTGACCTTTCCTCGTCACTACCCAACCGAGGTTAGGCTTGGCACTTACTGAGTACCGCTGTGGTGTACTCATACCTCTTCTGCGCATGTTTTTCATGTGCAGATCTAGGTACCTCTACGCAGGCGCATTATTAGTAGCTGCAGAGAGCATATCAAAGACTGTAGGTATATCTGCCGCGTCCGCAGACCAGAGAGTCTCCCTCTCACTCTACCCTTTAGTTAGCTAGATGCTATTATGTTCTTCCTTGTTATAGACAAACTGGATGATTAGAGCAGTGTTATGTATTATTCTTAGCCTGTGTTGCCCGTGGGTTTCCTGGTCATTGGGATGGTTCTAGAATTTAAAGTATTAAAGTGTATGTGCTAGGTGCCAACCATATACATTCCTCATGTTAGTTAGATTTTGAATATAAATTTCGCAAATATTGTTCCTTCTGTAATGTGTTAGGCTTACCTGGTCGTGGAGACTAGGTGCCGTCATGACGTGTTCACAATTGGTGAACTAGGGTCATGACATTATGATAGGTTGTGGGAGCGTGTCCCACTTGAAGATTGTATAAGTATGGCATGTAGTCACTTGATTGATTAAAGATTTAAACCAAGTATGAAGATTTGTGATGATATCGATAAGTTGAGAATATATGCCTGGAGGGCACTTAGTCATTGGGTTGTGGACTGTGGAGGATTACTCCAGTTTTGATGGTTGATCTTTTGTGTTATTAGAAAAAGGGGGTCATTAGGGACCTTTGAAAGGTTATTAGCCTAGTTCAGTGTGATCGGAATCAGCTGGAGGTCTGTGGAGGGATTTTATGTGAATATGGGCTTTATAGCAGGCCAGATGTGATCATTTCAGCAATGCGCTCCTTACAGAATAGTAGCTGGGGTGTTATTTTGTTGTCAGCAGTTTCATGTAGTGATGTATTGCGCCGTATGAGTTGTGAGGCGGCCTGGTGAATTTCTTATGTATTGAGGTTTTGCGTAGAGATGATGGCTCTTGAGATTCAGATTGTATATCGCACCTCGGTTGTGCTTGAGTTTGTAGCTTATAACGCTGTGTGTCTCCCCAGGGAAATGGTATTATGCACCAAGCGTGCTTGTGACCGATATTCAGTATTTTGCTGTAATGGGAAAATTAGCTCGATGCATATCTCCTTGCATGAGTTTTATGTGTGAATCGGGTGGCAAGCCGCCATGGTTATGTTGTGTGGATCGGGTGGCAACTGCCATGGTTATGTTGTTTGGATCGGGTTGCATGCCGCAACAGTGTGATGTTCAGTATAGTTCCCCATATCTGTTTTTATATGTTATGTTTCCTATTTTCTGAGGAAAGCTCATATTAGTTGGGTGCCCACGTCGCATGTATAATTCGCGAGCGGGGTAATTGAAATTCCTTTTCAGAGTTTGTTTTCCTTTTTGTATCGCATTCTAATTGGTAGCCTATTGGCACATTGTAGCATCATATGAGACTTTTGGTCATGTCGGGGCAGCTTATTGACGGAGCAGTTCGTACTGGGTGAGATGAGATCATTGGATTTAGGATCAGTGCAATCTGATTACATGAAATATATTAAGGAGGAAAGATCATTATTTGGTTCAGAATGAGGTAATGGTTCTTGTCAGAAGTATAGACTCAATGATTGGTTGACTCGGCAGTTGGTTATGAATTTCTGCACATCTCGTCCGCCGTGGCGGTATTGTAAGAATTAGAGCAAGACCTGTGTATGTCGTGAGGTACAATGGGAGCATCAAATTTGTAGAATTTCGAGTATTATGCTTAGAGAATGTTATTGTGGTCCTGTGAATAAAGCGGTCCAAGGTGTGAATTCAGCAAAGGTGTGCAGTCATGTTCTGGTGCATCGTGTGGTGATTGACACGGTGTTCGTATGTTGGAAGCAGGTCGGGCGCAGAATTCCGGATGTTGGAATTGGGCTCTAAGGCTTATTTTCTTGAATAAAAGGGAATATCTTCAAAATTGATCAAGCTAATGTTCTCAACTGAGTTGCGGTAACACAGAAAGGTGCATGAGGTGTTAAACAGTAATTTCAGACTACTTCAATGTAGTTATTAGCACGTTCGAGGACGAATGTATGTTTAAATGGGAGAGAATGTAACGATCCGATCGGTCGTTTTGAACTCTAGCGCGTCGTTCAGCAGTTTGGGGCCATGAGCAGCTTCACTTCAGGTATTATGACTTGTACGCATGGTCGGAGTTGAATTCCGGGGAATTCGGAGTTGATTTGGAAAGGGAATTCTCATTCCGAAAGCTTTAAGGTTAAAGAATTGACTAAGATTATATTTTAGAGTAAACAACCTCGGAATTGAGATCTAAAGGTTCCAGTAGGTTCATATGATGATTTCGGACTTGGGCGTATGCCCGGATCGGGTCTTGGATGACCCGGGAGCATTTTGGCGCATATTGTGGAAGTTAGCATTTTGGAAGAAATTTCATGAGTTTGGATTGAAGTGCATTTCAGTGTTATCGATAACCGTTTGGGATTCCGAGTCTGGGAGTAGCTCTGTATGGTGATTCTGGAGTTGAGAGCGTGATCTGAAGTGAATTCGGAGGTCCGTAGGTCATTTTGAAGTCTTTTGGCTAAAGATAAAAGTTTGAAGGTTTTTGAAAAGTTTGACCGAGAATTTGAATTTTTGATATCGAGGTCGGATTCAAATTCCGAAAGTTGGAGTAGGTCCGCAATGTCAAATGTGACTTGTATGCAAAATTTGAAGTCAATCAGACGTGATTTGATAGGTTTCGACATCGGATGTAGAAGTTAGAAGTTCAATAGTTCATTAGGCTTGAATCGATGCGCAATTAGTAGTTTTGATGTTATTTGGTATGATTTTAGGCCTCGATCAGGTCCATGTTATGTTATGGAGTGGGTTGGTATGATTGGACGGGGTCTCGGGAGCCTCGGGTGTGTTTTGGGTTGTATCGCGCTCTTATTTGATGTTTCAACGTCGTTTCTTTGGACATAAAGGATACCATATTAAGAACATGAGCTCCGAATTAAGTTTTTATTGAACCATTAGATCCGTATCGTAATTACGGATCCATAGCAAAAAGAATCGTTGAATTTGAACATCGTATGAGGGAGTTATGCTCATTTCCGTGTCGGAAAAAATTGGTGGTTTCTGGTGTGAAGATTTGTTCTTCACGAACGCGAGAGAGGTTCCGCGAACACGAAGAAGGATTTCTGGGTTGACCGGTCAATGTGAAATATTGCCCTTTGCGAAAGCGAACGTCTCCCGCGAAGGCGATGAAGAAAAATCGCCTGGACAGTGTTTTAAACCGAGAATTTTAGTATTTTGGGCATATCTTGAGTTCTAGAGCTCCGTTTGAGGTGCTTTTTGCGGCGTTGTTCTCGTATCAATGAGGGGGTAAATATATGACCTTTATTTTGTGGTTTATCCATTATTATTTCTGTTGGTTTCTATTTTTATCCGTATTTGGATGGTAAAAATTGGGATTTTGAGCCCCAAAGTTGAAAAATAGTAAATCCTTGATTTGAGGGTCGATTCATGGACGAAATTGGATGAATTTCTGGATATAGACCATATGAGTTATGGGTAATATTTATTTTCAATAATTTTCAGTATCAGGGCATGTGGGCCCGAGGAGCATTTTTATCGACTTTTCGAGCGGAGTTAGGAATTGATATGAATTGAATTGTTATGAGTGTTTGAGCATATATTAATGGGTTTACATAATTGTTGGTTAGTTTTTGAGCATTTTGCATCGATTTGAGTCTGCAGAAGGGCGTGGAATGCCTGTTTTGGAACTTCGGAGTGAGATGAGTCTCCTTTCTAACCTTGTAAGAGGGAATTGTCCCCATAGGTGATTTAATTCGTTATGTGCTCCTATTTGTGGGGGATACGTGCGCACAAGGTGACGAGAGTCCATGCGTAGCTACTATTATACTATTTTCCGGGTAGCCTAGGACCCAAAAGCATGCTATACTTGGATTAATCGTAAACTTATTGGCAGCTTGAATTGCTTAAATCACATTGAATTAGTAAATGAATTTCTAAAAGGATTAAACTTCATTTTCTTAAATTGTTAAACGAGGATTGACTTTTATTTGGATAAATGTTCTCCGATAAATCCTTAATTGGCTGTTTGAGCATGTATTTCTATGTGTACCTGCGTCGCATGTATGATTCACGAGCAGGGTATTTGTTTATTTTATGTTGACCGCGTCGCATAATAGTTAACGAGCGGGGTAATAGATGCATCTATGGTTCGATCCGTTCGACCCTCAGCAGTGCACAGTTTACATTTCTGTTGGAGCGGGCCGTCGACGTCGGCATGATATGCGCATGTTTATATTGCTTTCCGGGAGCTTTAAATGTTGACATTGCCTTTCATGGCCAAATATAAATTGATAAAGATAATGAAAAGTAAATCTTGAAAATCCTTTATTATTTATTAAAGGTGTTTACCTATTTTCCGGCTTTGTGAGTTATAACTGCTATATAAATCCATGATTTCCTCATATTTTTATTATACTATAATTGGACCGTTAGCAAGTGTCGAAGTCGACCTCTCGTCTCTACTTCTTCGAGATTAGACGGGATACTTGCTGAGTACATGTTGTTTTCATACTCATACTACACTTGCTGTGCATTTTTATTGCACAGGTTTATGTGTGACTAGTGGCTTAGTGACATAGCGGCATGGTTGACACGGAGACTAGGTGAGCTATATTTCCTCGAGGCGACCCGCAGCTAGCATAGTCTGTCTCGGGATTCTATTTATTTACTGTCCAATTGTATTCCGGATAGCTGTTGTACTTTATTCGGTTTTTCTTAGAAATTGCTCATGTACTTGTGACACCGGGTTCTGGAAGATATTTGAGTTTATTCATAAATTTTAAAAGTTGTTTAAATATTTCATTATTCATTCGGAGGAATATACTGAATATTATTTTAATCATATAAAAGAAGTATTTTCAAAATTATTAAAACAAGAATTTAATTAAGCATTTCAGTTGGCTTGCCTGACAGCGGTGTCTGGCGCCACCACGACCCTTAGTAGATTTTGGGTCTTGATATATTTTATGGCAATGATTGCAATCCCGATCTTGTTGGTTATGCCGATGCGGGGTATTTATCTGACACACACAAGACTTGATTACAAACATTCTATGTGTTTACATGTGGAGGCATTGCCATATCTTGGCGATCGACTAAGCAATCAATCGTGGCTACTTCATCTAACCATGCTGAGATAATTGCTATTCATGAAGAAAGTCGTGAAATGAGGTCTATAATACATCTTATTCGAGACAAATATGGTTTGAAGTGTTGCAAACTACCTAGAATTTTGTATGAAGATAATACAACATGCATAGCCCAGTTGAATGGAGGATTCATAAAAAGGAGTTAGGGCAAAGCACATTTCACCACTGTTATTTTTCATATATGATCTTTAAAAGAACGGTGATATCAATGTGCGATAAATTCGTTCAAGTGATAATATTGTTGATTTGTTCACCAAATCTCTACCGACGTCAACCTTCAAGAAACTAGTGTACAAGATTGGGATGTGAATGATCAAGGATGTGAATTGATGCTCTCATCATGGGGAGTTAATACGCGTTGTACTCTTTTTACCTTACAAGATTTTGTCCCACTGGGTTTTCCTCGCAGGTTTTAAACGAGGCAACCAAAATGCGTATTTCTAAACATGTGTACTCTTTTTCCTTCACTGAGATTTTTTTCCATAGGGTTTTTTCCAAGTAAGGTTTTAACGAGGCACATTATCTATGGACATCCAAGGGGGAGTGTTATGATAAATATCAAATTATGGCGGATGTCTGCTCTTCTTCCATGATTTTCATCTCAAATGCATAATGACATATTCAATGACATATTTTGTATGTTCAATGGCATATTCCATGACATATTTTCTTCACTTTTTATGACTATATAAAGGCCTTGTAATAGATAGAAAAATACACACAATTGAAGAAGAAAATTTCTTCCTTCTCTCTATTTCTATTTCTTGTTCATGTTTTACAAAATTACTTTTATTTATTTTTCATGTTACTAAATTGCTTTTGTTTTATAATAGTAATAAGTTTAATTTAGTCGATTAGATTAAACCAACTGCACGACCTCTTATAGTATGCTAATAAAAACTCAATATAGTAAGGTTGAACGCAATGTGGAGTGACGCCATTTACTTATCACAAGATTAGTACTAAAGCATAAGCTCTAATTTTTATCTATTAAAAGGAGTCTTGTGCACATGCAAAAGTTGTTGCTATATGATCGGATGGTCTTATGTACAAATCATAAATACATCCTCTTGACCAACGTATATAGTAAGAACTTAGTGCATTGAGCTATTTTTTGGTGTCGTATAGTTTAAAAATTGCAAAGTATGAGACAATATACAAAATGAACGAAATATTGAAGAAATTCAGAAAAAATTACAAAAAGATTTTAAAAAAAATTAAATTAAGTATCTTAACATGTTCGTGTACGTATATAAGTTAGTCACTGAATTACAAATTCTAAAGCAAAAACATGTCATAATATCATAACTAAATATTTAAAACACAATAAAGATAATATCTCAAACTTGTGCATGTGGTATGCCGTATGCCCCATCGGACTGTAGGTCCAATATTTGCTTTAGGACATACAAAATAAACCTTACCTTGGTACAATGTACATGCCCTTAATTGAGATTTTAGACATTGGTTAGGCATTAAGAAACTTATAAAGAGAATTAGTCCACATGGTAGAAAGAACACGAGATAATACGAAACTCTAAAATTATTTGACCAAAAAAATGTTGAATCTTTTAGTTAAACTAATTAACGATAAAATAGAAAGTAAATCTTAGCCAAACATAATCAACTTTAGATCTAAGCATATAGGATATTAGAATCGAATAAGCTTGAGTTTATATAACATTTATTAAAATGATTAAAAAGACATCAAACATAAATAATAAGCTTACATCTTTGATATATTGTTCTGTATTTGTAAAAGCAAAGAAGATAAGGAAGGAATCCCGATGATAACTATGCGATCTAGCTTTATTGGCTCAACAATGGCATTTACCAATGTTTGTAACCCGTAATCTAGACTTCATGTTTTGTTTACTTAGAGGTCTCCTCCAATTCTTCCGTTTCTCTTTTTCCTATGAGCCCCCCTGCTTTATCCTCCATGTATATATATATATACATATATATATATATATATATATATATATATATACCAACCTTCCCCTTTGTCCAACGGTCTTTAACCATCATACCCCTTCTTGACTATATTCCTCTTTACTTACTCAAGTATGACCTCATGTATTCTACAGTGAAAGTCTTTTCGATGGCTCAATCTCTGCAGTGGACGAAATGCTTGTCGTCATTACCCCTTGCGGGTACGTCCATGTCTTGGTCGACCCTTTACTATTTTCCTTAATTGGGGGGGGGGGGGGGATAGAATGGGGTTGCCTTGTTGGGNGATGGGTAATCCACTTGTGTTCATATTTTGACCCATACAGTTATTCCCTCCAACTGTTGGGTTTGCCTCTTGGCGAGCTCGATGGTTCGGATTTTGTTGATTCAGAAGTTGGGAGTAATCTGATCATTATGCAAGGGTCGAGGTCTTTATGGCGAGGTAACTGACGTGACGATCTGGGAACCTCCTTCGACCATTACATCTGTTCAGAGCTAGATTGTCACATCGATTCAGGGTACTAAGAATGCCTATTATGCATCATTATAGCGAACATTTCCCAAGCACCGTATTGTTTCCCATGTGTAAGGCCTCGAAAAAATTTTGCTAAGTAGTTAAAGATTTCGAGGTACCAAGGTAGGCTAATTATTTTATTTTGTGTAAAAACAAGGATTAATGATATTATGGATATCAATTGGATATGGTAATAAGTGTATAAGTCTTATTATAAGTGATTTGGGATCTAAAGAGAGGCCTAAATCTAAGCCAAGTTGGAAAATTGCATATTAGATGAAATCTGTAAATGAGTGGGCACAATACCTTATTTTGAACGATCATATCTCCAGTTATATAAGGAGTTGTGTGATGCATAACCTATCAAATTAAATCCCTGTGAGTCTAGTTTCCAAACCAATAAACCGTTCATCATTTGGAGGTGTATATAGAAAGTTATGACTATTTTACTCGGCAGGTGTCACTAGCGCGACCACTAGCGCGAAGTCGCACATTTTTCAGAGTATTCTGCCTCCGACGCGTGAAGAGCGCACGAAGTCGCGCATAAACAGACTTTTAATTACTCCTAAAGACCGGAAATAAGATATTTTAAGTCACTTCTCAAGCTTAGGGCTTCCTCTACACCCCAACTCGACCAAGGCATCAAATTGCACACCTAAGGTGAGTTTTTAAGTGTGTTTTCATGGTGATTTCACTTCTCAATTACTAGTTACAACATGATTTTGGTTGGATTTCATAAGATTTCTTCAAAAACTCAAGAACAACCAAAAGTTGTCTTTCAAGAATTGGTCTACAAGAGGTGATCCTACACCTTAGACTTACATTTATGGAGTTATTATGGAATTATGAGTATGAATCATGTATTACAACCTATGGTACGGTGATTGGAAGCCATAAATTTCCAATTTAAATACATGACCATTGTAGAGATTTAAAGGTGATTATTCGATGGAATTTTGTTGGTTGGGAAATGGTTGATCACACATGTGATGTTAGGAGTATAAATTATTGAAGAAAAATAGTGGGATGAATTGTTGGTTAATAATGATAATTGGATGAATCAATACTATAGATATGAGGTGTAAAGATTTATACCTACAAGGTATTTGATAATATGCCTAAATGGCATAAGTTATTGAAATTGTTACTAATATTGGTCCTATTGAATGTTGTATTGTAGATTGAAATTGCTTAAGTGTATTGGAACATTGTAGAATCATTAAGGGGGAAAATTCCAGGTATGTATGGCTAAATTTAACCTTTGTAAAGTCAACTTGTTTGGAGTACAAGAAATTGGTACGTGTTATTTATGGGGACTATTTGTGATTTTTGGTTGTTTCATGGGTGTTAAGGCAAGATGGCCTATTTCATGAATTCTTGTGATTAATATGTCTTGAACATTGTTGGTTAAGTTTTTCCAATATAATGGTGTAAGTAATTGGCAATAAACTAAATTTGATTGTGAAAGTGTTATGTGGTAAGAGCTGAGAAACAAATGATGGGAGGAAACCATAAATGATGCAATTGAAACAACTGTGGTAATAATATATTTGGCTTATTGTGGTGACTTAAATTGCATATGAGTTGTTGAATATGATAGAAATGGTATTGATAGCTACAGAAATTCTTGTGAATTATTGTAGTTGCTCTTTGAGAATTATTGTTGTTGTTCTATGTGAATTGTTGTTGTTGTTGTTGTGTTATTTGTAAATTGTGACTTGTTCGGTGGGATCGGGTTGCGCGCCACAACACGAAGTAATAAGGTGTGGGTTGTGGTGATAAGGGTGGCCTAGGTAATAAGGGTGGCCGAGGTAATAAGGGTGGAAAAGTGATTGAAATCAATATTGAAATGAAATTATAAAAAAGATTGTGAAATCATTGATGTGAAAATGTTGAAGGGGAAAAAGGGAAGATTGTAAACTTGTTTGGCTTGATTTTACCTTTCATGTGCATTTGATTGTTAATTCTATTACTGTTTGTTATCGATGTAGTGATTGATCTTACTTGGGGTAAAGTTTGTTCATACATACCAGTATAATTCAAATGTACTGACGTCCCTTTTGCCGGGGGTGCTACATTCGTATTATGATTATAGATGGTTCTATAGCAGGTAATTCAGCCCATCGACAGTAGTGCCTCCTCTCCATCCCATCAGTTGCATTGGTGAGCCCCACTTCCTCTTGGGGTCATGTGTGGTTCATGCCACCTTATTTTGAGTTTATTATGTATTGTACGGTATAGCCAGGCCTTTTCGCCGTCAGGTATTGGTTAAGTTCCTAGTATTCATAGAGGCTCTGTAGACACAATGTGGGTGGAATACAAAAGTATTTTGGGTAGTAATGGTACGGTTCAAAATCGTGGTCCACATTGGTAAATGTTGTATGTATTTTGCAAGTACTTGGTATCAAATGTTGAAAATGACAAAAAGTAGAAATGAACTCAAGTTGTAAGTTTATGCTTAAGTCTTAAATTGCTATTTCAAAAGAATAATGTATATTGGAATCACGAGGTAACGCGTGGGATGGGAAAGGCAATTCCAAGTCTGCTTGACTGGGGTCCTCCGGTTGAGCACCGGTCTTGTCCCTCGGTTTTGGGGCGTGACAAACTTGGTATCAGAGCTTAAGGTTTTAAAGTGTCCTAGGATGTCTCGAAGCCGTATCTAGTAGATTTCTTCTTATCTGTGTGTTGTCGACCACATCTATAAGTTGGAGGCTACATGGACATTTAGGAATATTACCCTTCTTCAGCACTTGAAATCGTGCGATAAAGCTTGACTATAAGATTGTTTTCTAACTCGTGCGTTGAGATTCAAGGTAAGTTTAAATGCTCTTTCGTCTATTTCAAGTAATTTTGTCATATGTCATGACCAATGGGCAAAGACATGGATATTAAGGAGATGGCACATGTATCTTGTTGAACAAATGGTATGGATATATAGTATAAGTACATAGTACCATAAGTATACTTTATTTGAAAAAAGT
>MU687241.1:17837-32815 GCA_026770625.1 Nicotiana glauca
GGATTTTATACTTGTTAGAAGGTCAGGAGCAATGGAACCCAAGGAAGTACCATAGGTCAAATGTGAAAGATTGCGAGTTTTTAGAATGGGCTAATCATAGATTTGTGATTTAACCAAAGTTCCAGGATATTAAGAAAGGCAGAACGGGTGGGAGAAATAAATGTGATGCTACAATAACCCAAGAGAGTATTTGGGCTTGATAGAGAGCCTCTAAAGAATCTTACAAACAGATAAGTGTTAAGTGATATGCGGACGAACACACTTTCCCACGGAGAGCCTAATAAGAGTTAAGAGGTGAGCCGGATGAAATACCTAAGATAAAAGATCACGTAACATATGGAAGAGTACGCGGCTATTCACTAACTAGGAAGAATGTGGCGAGAAGAAATGGGGAGAAAACCTTTAAATTGATATGGTCATGGTTATCATAAAATATCTTGCATCAGAATGGTGGACTCGCTTAAAGCACAAGTGTTAATAAAAGTTATAAGGGACTAACCCCAATGCAACCTACTTGAGTGACACTAAATATTAACTAAAGGATCTAGAGATAGTTTATATCTACATACAGGGCGAAATGAGAATAACGGTGGTGAAGTGGTGGTATTATAAACTGATTAAACCAGGCACAATGATATTACAAGTTCACGGGAGGTAGACAAGTGTGTGGAACAATAAGGCTATCAATTATGTACTACGCGCAAAATTGGAATGGAAATGAAAGTTCCAATTAGAAGGAAAAGATGGTACTAGCATATTGTCCAGGCCAAAGAGTGATCAATAAGGGAAAGACAACACATCTACCCAAAGGGAAAATTAAAGGTTCAGAATAGATTGAAAGAGGATGAACAATTATTACGGACCAGACATGTTTAGCATGGTAATTCCTAAGCCGCAATATCAGGGAACTCTATTGGTAGCTACAATATGGGTAATGAGGTGAAGTACTCCTCGAGAATAAAATCAGGTGGACTAAGTATTACATTTAAGAGTAAAACCAAAAGTCATTGTTGAAGAATTGAGGAGGATCGTAAGTTTCAGAGAATGCCCTTCTCGGGCCAGTGACCCTTCCTAAATTATATACATATAAAGGGTGCTGATATGTGTTTTGGGCAGTGTTTAACCATAAATAGGGACAGTGAGAATATTCACATGGGAAATAGTGCTGTTTCTTAAATTCTATAAAGCACATATGGGGAGAAGAGGTTGGATAATAAAAGACGGAGCACAATGTTACCTTATATTTGATACAATATCGTGCAGGATGGTGTTATCAGGGTTTGTGTGCAAGTTAGCAAGTTTTATTCATTTGAGACAGAAGGTCATATGAGAAAACTCATTTAGTGATATCTTTTTTTGATAATTTAGAAGAGTTAGTAGCAATTATTAACATGAGATTGTAACCATATCAGGGAAATTATAGTAGAACTCAATTCGTGGGAGGTATTATGTAAGAGGAATATGATAAAGATGTTCCACTAATGATGCAACGTATTAAGGTGATAGTTTATGCCTCCAGGCAACTCAAGAATCAAGAAAAAAAAATCTTAGAAATTGCAGCAGTGGTATTTACATTAATGATTTGGCACCATTGTTGGTATAGGGTCCATGTTAATATAGTCACGGACCATAAGAGCCCTCAATATAATTTCAAATAGAAAGAATTTAATTTGAGAAAGAGAATATAGTTGGAGTTACTCAAAGGATACGACATCGATATTCTATATCACCCAAAAAAATCCAATATTGTGGTGGACTTTGTGGCAAAATGTACGAACTGTCGGCAAGTGGAGGCCAAACATTAAAGGCCTAGAGGATTGTTACAAAGAATAGAAATTTTAATGTGGAAAGGGGAAATGATCAATGTGGAATTTTTTTTGGTAGGATTGTCGTGCACTACATGCAAGTTCGACTCAATTTAGGTAATCATAGATCGACTCACGAAATCAGCTCACTTTTTGCCAGTCAAATCCACCGATACTGCAGAACAGTATGCTCAGTTGTACATCAAGGAAGTAGTCAGACTTCACGGCACTCCAGTTTCTACTATCTTGGATCGAGGGTCTCAGTTTACAACAAACTTTTGGAGGAGATTTCAGCAAGGTTTGGGTACTCAAGTAAATCTCAATACGGCTTTCCATCCGCAGACTGACGGTCCAACAGAGCAGACTATTCAAGCGCTTGAAGATTTGTTGTGACCTTATGTTCTAGATTTCAAGGGTAATTGGGATGATCACTTGCAACTTATAGAATTTTCTTACAATAACAGCTTTCATGCTAGCATTCAGATGGACCCATTTGCGGCATTGTCGAAAGGAGGTGTAGGTCTCCGATTCAATGGTTTGAAGTGGGTGAAGCAGAATTGATAGGGCCAGATCTCGTGCACCAGGCTATGGAAAAATTTAAAATCATTCAGGAGAGGATGAAAATTTCTCAGAGTCATCAGAAATGTGATTTGGGAAGAAAGGGAAATTGAGCCCAAGGCATATCGGTCCATATCGGATTGCTTAAAGGATAGGACAGGAGGCTTATAGGCTGGAATTGCCCCTTGAGATGTCATTAGTGCACCCAGTGTTCCATGTGTCTATGTTGAAGAAAGTGGTTGGAGATCCATCCGCCATCGTGCCTGCTGAGACTATTGAGGTGAGTGAAGACTTATCATATGAAGAGGTTCCAGTTGCTATTCTTGATAGGCAAGTCCGAAAATTGAGGAACAAGGAAATTGATTCAATTAAAGTATTGTGGCGAAGTCAACAAGTTGAGGAAGCCACGTGGGAAGTGGAAAAAAGAAACGAAAGAGAAATATCCCCATCTATTCGAACAAGTCTGGTAGTTGCGAACATTATTGTAACTTCCCAATGTGTGCCAGATTGCAAATGTTGTTGCTATTTGGATAATGTACAACCCTTGAAGTAAATGAAAATTTTATGAAACTTATGTGGTAGGTAAATGATTAATGATAGTGTAGATTGGTAATGATTAATTGAAGCATTTTTGGCATGTCAAAGTGATTGGATTGTATGGGGCTCATTGAAGTGACCCAGTTGTGTGCAAGTAAATGGCATTAGTTAAACCATGTGAAATTTGTGGCGTAAAGAGAATGAACTACGTATAAGTTGTTTAAAGTGTATGAATATGTACAAGTTATTGAGTTAATGAATTGTATACCAGTTGTAGGGATAACAGAAACTGTGTAATGGTGCTTAGAAATATGTTTCGGGGGCTCTCTGAGAGGTAGATAGGCCTAACTACAAAGGAAACACTGCCGAAATTTCTGAAAAATTTGGGAGTTAGTCCAAAATTTGGTAGTTAAAAATATGTGAGAAAAGAGATGATTTAAGATAAGTATCTGCGGATTGACTCCACTTCTCATTCGAGGACGAATGATCCTAAGCGGGGGAGAATGTAAGGCCCCGGAAAATTTTTGCTAAGTAGTTAAAGATTTCGAGGTGCCAAGGTAGGCTAATTATTTTATTTTGTGTGAAAACGATGATTAATGATATTATGGATATCAATTGGATATGGTAATAAGTGTATAAGTCTTATTATAAGTGATTTGGGGTCTAAGGAGAGGCCTAAGTCTAAGCCAAGTTGGAAAATTGCATATTAGACGAAATCTGTAAATGAGTGCGCACAATACCTTATGTTGAACGATCATATCTCCAGTTATACAAGGAGTTGTGTGATGCAAAACCTATTAAATTAAAGCCCTGTGAGCCTAGTTTCCAAATCAATAAACCTTTTGTCATTTGGAGGTGTATAGAGAAAGTTATTACCATTATACTCGGCAGGTGTCACTAGCGTGACCACTAGCGCGAAGTCGTGCATTTTTCAGAGTATTCTGCCTTCGACGTGCGAAGAACGTGCGAAGGAGCGCACGAACAGAATTTTAAATACCCTAAATACCGGAAATAAGATATTTTGAGTCACTTCTCAAGCTTAGGGCTTCCTCTACAGCCCAACTCGACCAAGGCATCAAATTGCACACCTAAGGTGAGTTTTTAAGTGTGTTTTCATGGTGATTTCACTTCTCAATTAGTAGTTACAACATGATTTTGGTTGGATTTCATAGGAATTCTTCAAAATCTCAAGAACACCCTAAAGTTGTCTTTCAAGAATTGGTGTACAAGAGGTAATCCTACACATTAGACTTACATATATGGAGTTATTATGGAATTAGGAGTATGAATCATGTATTACAACCTATGGTATGGTGATTGGAAGCCATAAATTCCCAATTTAAATACATGGCCATGGTAGGATTTAAAGATGATTATTTAATGGAATTTTGTTGGTTGGGTGTGAATGGTTGATCACACATGTGATGTTAGGAGTATAATTATTGAAGAAAAATAGTGGGATGAATTGTTGGTTAATAGTGATAATTGGATGAACCAATACTATAGATATGAGGTGTAAAGATTTATACCTACAAGGTGTTTGATAATATTCCTAAATGGCATAAGTTATAGAATTTATTACTAATATTGGTCCTATTGAATATTGTATTATAGATTGAAATTGCTTAAGTGTATTGGAACATTGTAGTATCATTAAGGGGAAAATCCCAGGTATGTATGGATAACTTTAACCTTTGTAAAGTCAACTTGTTTGGAGTACAAGAAATTTGTACGTGTTATTTATGGGGACTATTTGTGAATTTTGATTGTTTCATGGGTGTTAAGGCAAGATGGCCTATTTCATGAATTCTTGTGATTAATATGTCTTGAACATTATTTGTTAAGTTTTCCCAATATAATGGTGTAAGTAACTGACAATAAACCAAATGTGATTGTCAAAGTGTTATGTGGTAAGAGCTGAGAAACATATGATGGGAGGAAACCATAAATGATGCAATTGGAAGAACTGTGGTAATAACATATTTGGCTTGTTGTGGGTAATTATTGTGGTGACTTAAATTGCATATGAGTTGTTGAATATGATGGAAATGGTATTGATAGCTATAGAAATTCTAGTGAATTGTTGTGGTTGCTCTTTGAGAATTATTGTTGTTGTTCTATGTGAATTGTTGTTGTTGTTGTTATGTTGTTTGTGAATTGTGACTTGTTCAGTGGGATCGGGTTGCGCGTCGCAACACGAAGTAATAAGGTGTGGGTTGTGGTGATAAGGGTGGCCAAGCTAATAAGGGTGGAAAAGTGATCGAAATCACTATTGAAATGAAATTATGAAAAAGATTGTGAAATCATTCATGAGAAAATTTTGAAGGGGAAAAAGGAGAGATTGTAAACTTGTTTGGCTTGATTGTACCTTTCATGTGCATTTGATTGCTGATTCTATTACTGCTTGTTATCTATGTAGTGATTGATCTTACTTGGGGTAAAGTTTGTTCATACATACCATTACAATTCAAATGTACTGACGTCCCTTTTGCCGGGGGTGCTACATTTGTGTTATGATTATAAGTGATTCTATAGCAGGTAATTCAGCCCATCGACAGTAGTGCCTCCTCTCCCTCCCATCAGTTGCATTGGTGAGCCCCACTTCCTCTTGGGGTCATGGGTGGTTCATTCCACCTTCTTTTGAGTTTATTGTGTATTGTAAGTTATAGCCGGGGCCTTGTCGCCGGCAAGTATTGGTTAAGTTCCTAGTATTCATAGAGGTTCCGTAGACACAATGTAGGTGGTGTACTAAAGTATTTTTGGGTAGTAATGGTACGGTTCAGAATCATGGTCCACGTTGGTAAATGTTGTATGTATTTTGCAAGTACTTGGTATCAAATGTTGAAAATGACAAAAGGTAGAAATGAACTCAAGTTGTAAGTTTATGCTTAAGTCTAAAATTTCTATTTCAAAAGAACAATGTATATTGGAATCATGGGGTAACACGTGGGATAGGAAAGGCAATTCCAGGTCCGCTTGACTGGGGTCCTCTGGTTAAGCACCGGTCGTGTCCCTCAGTTTTGGGGCGTAACACCGTGCCATCTCAGTTTTTTGATTGGCGGTTCTTGGTTTTGCCGCTCAGAACATTTGTGTTCCTATAAATAGGGGGAATCCCTCATTTGATTATTGTGCTTTTCAATTTACTTGAGAAAGAACTTTGCAAACTCCCTCCTCCTTTAGTCTTTCATACTTCTGGTTTCGCCAGAATTCGACGTGACCATTCTCTTTTTTCCTTCATTGTTCTTATTTATTTCGATCAAGACAGTCAAATGGCTAGTACTTCTTCCCAATCCGACAGAATTGTTAGTACTCCGGTGCCGGAAAGTGATGTGTCCCTCTTTGAAGAAGGAGTGGAGATGGTGGAAGATGAAGGATTTCCGACGGTAGATGAGAAAATTCCTCATCCAGGGAAGGCGAGGACCGATTTATATAGCCCTTTCGAAAATGAACTGGAACCGTTCCTTCCACTATAGATGAGGAGGCGATCACGACACTCAACGCTAAGTGGGGAAATCCCTGCTCATATTGATATGGTACCAGCGGGGAAGGATATTGTGCATTTTCACTACTCGGGATATTATGCGTTTTACGCATACCCCTTCATCTTCGGATACACACTCCCCTTCCCTCCCCATTGGTGGATTTTTTCTACTTATACGAACTGTTCCTGGCTCAACTCTCTCCGTACGCATATAAGCTCTTTCTCATGCTTCATCAAGTACGCGGAACTAGCCAGCCGAGGAATTTCCCTATGGCACATGCTCCATATCTTTTCCCCTCATTTTCTTTGCCGTACGATGATTCATATGCGCCATCGAGGGACCAGAAGCTTGGTGGTGAAGATGGACAATAAAGCCAATTGCTATCTCTGGGAAAGTTACTTTTATGTGTGGAAAGAGCATCTTGTGGTGAACTCGGCGGGTTTCTAGAGATGCGGAACTTTGCTCGTAAATTTTCCCATGTTTACCTTTGTGATTCAATTTTTTTTAGATGGTCGTCGGCCTCTTTCCTTCTAACAACTTTGCTGAGGAATTGTTTTTCGCTTTTGCAGTTGAGAGACTATCCACCCCTCTATTTGCTGATATTTGTGAGTGGGTGAGAGCAATTCTCCCCCATACAGCGGGGATTCTTGAGTGGGTGCCCTTCCATGAAGTTTGGGCATAAACTTCTTACTGGTGAGTTGTCTTGGTGTAGTTTTGATTTGTTCCCTGCTTCATAGTTTTTTTTTGAAACCTTGTCGTTGTATGATATAGTCCCTCATTATTGAAAGGTTGGAGAGGGGTGAGGACGATGAGGGTCCTCCACTTGCATTTCATCAACTGGCAGCCTCTGCCCATCCTCACCAAGGGCTACTGCCTGGCCTGCACCGAGAACTACTATCCGGGTTGTGCCTGTGGCCGAAGCTGTGTTCTTGTAGGTTACTCAACCAATATTTGGACAACTGTAGTCCGTTTAACGGGTGAATCATCCCGCGCTGGTAGTTGGGAGGCCCTGTCGAAGTGGCGAAGGATCGTGTTGGAAGAGGTTCCCATGGCCAAAACTTCTTCGAGGGACGTCCTTGCCCCGGTGGTGACCGTGGTCGGAGGTGGTGCCAACCTAGCCGTGGAGACGATGTTCGTCCTGAACGTTTGAGGGGCGAATGTGGCGGAGAGATGGAGTTCGGAGGTCACCGCTGCTGTTTCGGGTAGTCCTTCAACATCTTGACCGAATCGCGCCTCCTCTTTATCTAGTGTGAGGGGAAAGGCTGTCATGGTCAAGGATTATGAATCTGAGTCCGACATTGACCCTGAGGACATGAGGATGTTCGAGGAGGGCTTCACCCGAACTATAGTGGAAGCGGGAGGCCTTTCCCGAATACTCAAAATTTCGTCTGACCTCAACTTGCTGCAAGATACGGTGGACGTTGTGCCGCAGTTCATTCTCCTATGCTTTGCCACTGAAAGTGGAGCTCTTCAGGATGTTAGAGACTCTGAGTTGTTATGTGGTGTGGCCGCGATGGGTCTAAGGGTGAGTTCCTTTTTGTTTCCTTTGCTTAACGACCTTCATTTTTACTAACTCCCTTTTCTCTTTTCTTTTTAGACTTACATACTGGAGCGCTCGTAGGGCTGAGACGTGTGTCATGATTTTTTTGAAGATGGCCGAGAAGTATCGGCGATACTATAATAGATGCCGTGAGATGCACGAGCAGCTCAGAGCGGGCTCCAGTACATAGTCTACTAGGGAGGAGTTGGATAAAAGAGATGAGGAATTGATACGGTCTATCCGCATGTGTGGTGAGCTTGAGGAGCTACCCTATGCTAAGGACGGGAGCTGAATGTGGGAAAGAGGGTTACCGCGAAGTGCGATGACCTTTAGGAGAAGGTGTTTTCTTTCCAATCCGAACTTGATCAGAATGCTACCAGAGTCGAACACAGAATGGATGGGAAAGTTAGCCGAGCTGGAAAAGAAAGTGGCCAAGATGGAAAGTGTCGAGGAGGCTCGTACGTCGGCTTTGCCGAGGGCGGTGGCACTTGAGGACACTATTCGCGTCCTTCTATCTGAACAGGTATCTGAGAGGGAAACAGCCATACTGAGGGAGGCTTGACTCGAGGAGCGTATTGTTTAAATTGACCGGGAGGCTTCAAGCCTAGGAGACAGGGTCATGGCACTTGAGGCCAAGAAGGAACAACTGTTGGCCCAGGTCGAGTTTGCTTCTTCCACGATCCCCCATCGCTTGTATGAGATATGGGTCCACGCCGAGGCCTAATAAGATATTTACAAGGGCTTGTGGGAAGCGAGGAATGTTCTAGAGGCCACCTTTGAAGATGCTCGGGAAAAGGCACGTGAGGCTCGCACTACCCGTGGTTATGACCCTGCGACATTGGAGGCTTGTGAGGGCTTTGATAATGAGGATGAGCTCCCTTCTGATGGTGATGATGATTTTTGGGAGAACGATGGTGGGGATGATGCCGAGTGAAGCTTTTGCTGCAACCTTTGTACATAGTTCTTTTTACTTTTTGTTGTTTACTTTTATCTTTTCCTGAGGACCCGTTTTTGCCTTTTGTAGGGTGAGCTAATGTGCATGTATATATTAAATAAAATAGTTGTTTCACCTTCATTTATGTATCTTTTGATTTTTATTGTGATGAGTCACTGACCCTTTTTAATAGTGAATCCGAACTTGCGAGTTCAGGCGATGTTGACTTCTGATTTGCCAACGTAGGCGGAACTAACCTTAATTTATACTAGGTCGAATTTAAATTCTTCGCCTTGAGAGAAGTCAGTTTTGACTTGCATACTTGAGTCGTATTGAATTTCGATTTACCAATTTAGGCGAAATCAATTTTCCACATGTATTTGAATGAGGTCAAATTTTGGAGTTGTAAACTTGGGCAAAAGTTTGACTTATACGCTAGCGAGTGGTCACAATTGGAGTCGCCATCTTGGGCAGATTCAATTTATGACATATATTCGAACGAGGTCGAAATTCGATCTCTTGATTCAGGTGGGCGAATTTTACTTTTACCCGATTACGGTTAATGGCCGTAAGAGTGTTATTTCGAGCGAGGTCGAAATTATGACCCGTTGTAAATTCAAATGAGGTCAACCTTCCTTCCATATAGTGATGTACGACAGTCGTAAAGGTGTTAATTCAAGTGAGGTCAAAATTGTAACCCGTTATAAATTTGAGCGAGGTCGAACTTTCATTTCATATGGCGATGGCTGATGGCCGTAAGGGTGTTAATTCGAACGAGATTGAAATTGTAACACGTTGTAAATTTGAGCGAGGTCGAATCTTCTTTCGTATGGCGATGGTCGATGGTCGTAAGGGTGTTATTTCGAGCGAGGTCAAAATTGTAACCAGTTATAAATTCAAGCGAGGTCTAACCTTCCTTTCGTATGGTGATGGCCGATGGACGTAAGGGTGTTAATTCGAGTGAGGTCGAAATTGTAACCCATATCAAATTCGAGCGAGCTCAAACCTTGACTTTGTATGGCGATGGCCAATAGCCGTAAGGGTCTTAATTCGAGCGAGGTCAAAATTGTAACCCATTGCAAATTCGAGCGAGGTCGAACCTTCCTTTAGTTTGGCGATGGTCGATGGTCGTAATGGTATTAATTTGAGCGAGGTCGAAAGTGTAACCTGCTGTAAATTCGAGCAAGGTCGAATCTTCCTTTCATATGGCGATGGCCGATGGCTGTAGGGGCGTTAATTAGAGTGAGGTCGAAATTGTGACCCGTTGTGTTATTTGGGGAATACTGTGCATATTATGGGTGAGTCCCAGTTTGCTTAATTTTGCTTTCATTGCATGTTTTATGGTTGAGTCCCAGTTTGCTTAATTTTTATTTCACTGGAGATTGTTTTTCAATAGTCGACCTGTATCGAGCTATTCTTATTATTTGTAATATGGTGAGGCTTAGAGGATTATGCTCGGTCGTTGATGACGTCCAAATTCACTACTAAATAGTAAATGGACACGGTCGCATGCAATATAATTTACCCAACTATAAGTTGGGGTCGAATCCCACAGAGAACAATATGTAGGCGATTAAGAGTGTAAGAGAATTATCACTTGTTATGCAATGCCAAACACTAAGAATTGTTTTGAGAAAATATTTATACCTAAATTCGAAAATGTAAATTAACCTAGAAAGCAAGTAAAATGATCAATGGTTGAAAGTATGGGTGCATCGGGAATTACACTCAAGTAACGATCCAATGTATTATATGATTTTACAATTATGAGCGAGTTTATGTTAATTAGCCACGGGTAATAATTCTATATTAGCTTCTTCCAAAGACTAACAAGACTTCCTAATTGAATTATCCCTAAAACAATTAAGATATTAAGCACACCCGGATATGGCTACAAGTAGTTCAATCATATCCATAGGTAGAATCTATAAAATGAGGGTTAAAGCCTCAAGTTCTTATTAATTAATCTTTCCCAACCCTAAAAAATCTTTTCCAAAATTAATTCAGAGTTAATGGGTGAGTCCTAGGGTTAGTTAATCCCTTTGAAAACTTTAAAGATAAAGAATAATTAAAATAACAATAACTCTATCACGACCCCAAATACTAGTCGTGATGGCGCCTATTACATTACTAGGCAAGCCAACTAAACAATTAACCTCAACCCTTTTCCTTTTACATTAAGTCATTTTTTTACGCAGGTTTAAATACCATACTTTTCATAATAAGCCTTTAGAACAACAGATAAATATGCGGAAGTCAATAAAACATGAACTACACAGCCTCACAATTCTGGTGTCACAAGTTTAGAGCCTCTAATACAAGTCTGAATACCTACTACATCAATAGTCTAGGAAATGCGAAAAACATAACAAGATAGAGGGGAGAAACAGGGTTGCGGACACTATGCAACTACCTGGAAATCTCCGTTAACATACTAGATCAGCTAAACAACCTTCACTGGCCGCTCGGGCACCTGAATCTGCACACAAGGTGCATGGAATAACGTGAGTATGCCAACTTAGTAAGTAACTAAAGCAAATAAGTACTGAAAGCAATGACAAGCAGTTCAAAAGCATATAACTCAATAATCACAAGATAACAGATCAACTTTACAGTTTAAAACCAGTTTCGTCAAAGAATTAGCTTTTCCAGTTTAAAACATTTGAAATCGGATACTTAACAATATGTTCAACAGAGGCTTATTTAAAAGGAGACTGAAGGCAGGGAAAACATCATAATTGTGCCCTTCGGGCAAGGAATCACTCAGAATATAGCCTCTCGGGCAGCCTCTCAGTCACTCGTGACTCATCCCTCGTCACTTAGTCACACAACAACTCATAATAATAGAAATCATAATAACCATTGCAGCGTGTAGTCCGATCCATATATTTATTGTCAACTACGCTCACTGGGGGTGTGCAGACTCCGGAGGGGCTCCTACAACCCAAGCGTCATATCGCTACGGCGCACAACCCGATCCAATATACATATATATCGGTGTGGCGTGCAACCCAATCCATATAAGTATCGTTGCACCGTGCAGCCCGATCCATAACTCCCATATATATAAATATCGTTACACTTAGGTTCTCGACCTCTCTCAGTGATTAACCTCACAGCCTCTCGGGCATAATATTGGAGATTAGGGAACTCAGTCCAAATAGTTCTCTCTCTTAAAAGTGACAAGAATAAACTATTTTTAGACATTTAATAGGTAAAACATGACTGAGGTTATGCTTTTAGCAAGTAAAGTGAGGAAAAATAGTCAAAATGCCCCTAAAGGTTTCTACAGGTCGGCACAAGGCCCCAAACATGGCATACAGCCCATAATATAGTATACATATTCAAAATACGGAATAATATAATATTTCCAAACTAAACACGCAGCTTAATAGTCGCTTCGGGACCGGCCAAGTCACAATCCTTACCAGTGCACGCCCATACACTCGTAACCTAGCATATGCGTCACTGTGTTTATCAAAACAAGTCAAATAGCGGGGTTTTGGTACCGTCAGTTCCAGATTTACAATGATTACTTACCTCAATCCATTGAAAATACTACTCCGTAATGCCTTTCCCCTTCGAATCGGCCTCCACTCGCGTTGAATCTATCCAAAATCAGAACGACGACATCAAAATGTGCTAAGGAAACGACGCCCAAGCAAAACAATCGATAAAGGGCGCAAATCCTGAAATTAGCAAAACTTGACCCCCGGGTCCACGTCTCGAAATTCAAAAAATTTTACACCAACGGATTCCTTATCTCCCCACGAGTTCATACATACCAAGAACATCACAATCCATCCACAAATGACCCTTCAAATCCCAAATGACCCAACAGAACTACTGCAACTCTTGAAATTTTATTCCGACCCCTATGTCAAAATCTTGACTACCAACCGGAATTCGCCAAAATATCAACTTCGTCAATACAAGCCTAAATCTACTCCAAACCTCCAAAACCTATTCCAATCACACTCCTAAGTCACAAATCACCTCCCGAAGCTAACCAAACCATTGGAACTCACATCCAAGCCCTCTAACGCATAAGTTAACATCCAGTTGACTTTCCTAACTTAAACTTCCTTAAAAGACACTAAGTATCTCATACCTTACCAAATTCTTTCCGAAATCTAACCAATCAACCCGATCACATATAGGACAACTATACAAAGAAATTAGAAGCAGAAATAAGGGAAACGGAGTGGTAACTCATGAGACGACTGGTTAGGTCGTCACATCCTCCCCAACTTCAATAAATGTTCGTCCTCGAAAGAGTCAAGAAACATATCTAAAGCCTCAAACAAATGAGGATATCTGCTCCGCATCTCTCGCTCGGTCTTCCAGGAAGCCTCCTCCACGGGCCGACCTCTCCACTGCACTTTTGCTGAAGCTATATCCTTTGACCTAAACTTCTGAACCTGACGACCAAAAATAGCTATTGGCTCCACATCATAGGTCAAAACATCATCCAGCTGAACTGTGCTAAAATCTAGAACATGAGTCAGATCCCCAATATACTTCTGGAGCATAGAAACATAAAATATCGGATGCACACTCGACAAGATGGATGACAAAGCAAGCTCATAAGCCACCTCCCCAATCCCCCGAAGTACCTCAAAAGTTCCAATGAACCGCGGACTCAAATTCCCTTTATTCCCAAATCTCATAACACCCTTCATGGGTGAAACCTTCAATAGAACCTTCTCGCCAACCATGTAGGGCACATCTCGAACCTTCCTATCAGCATAACTCTTTTGCCTCGATTATGCTGTACGAAGCCTCTCCTGAATCACCTTCACCTTCTCCAAAGCATCTTGTACCAAATTAGTCTCCAATAGCCTATACTTATCGGGCTCAAACCAACTAACTGGAGATCTACACCACCTCCCATACAAAGCCTCATATGGAGCCATCTGAGTACTTGACTGGTAGCTATTATTATAAGCAAACTGTGCAAGCGGTATAAATAGATCCCATGACCCTCAGAAATAATTGACACAAGCACACATCATGTCCTTCAATATCTGAATAGTACGCTTGGACTGCCCTTTCGTCTGAGGATGAAAAGATATGCTCAACTCAACCTAAGTACCCAACTCTCACTGCACAGACCTCCAAAACTGTGACGTAAACTGAGTGCCCCTATCTGAAATGATGGAAACTGGGATGCCATGGAAACGAAAAATCTTGCGGATATAGATCTCTGCCAACCACTCTGAACAATAAGTTGTACACACGAGAATGAAGTGCACGGATTTGGTCAGCCGATCCAGAATCACCCAAATAGCATCAAACTTTCTCAAAGTCCGCGGAAGTCCAACAACAAAGTCCATAGTGATCCTCTCCCACTTCTACTCTGGAATATCCATCCGCTGGAGCAAGCCACCCGGTCTCTAATGCGCATATTTACCTGCTGACAATTGAGGCACCGAGCTACGAATCCCACAATGTCTTTCTTCATTCTTCTCCACCAATAGCGCTGTTGTTGATACCCAATTTTTCCCTGCATATTTTTATACGCAAAATACCTTTCAAAATAGCATATGTATGCATATATAAGTATGTCCAAATATTTTAGTACTTTTCCTAATTTTTAAAAGATTTTTAAATCAATTTATTGCCATATTTTAGCAGTATAAAAACCAATAATTATTCCTCAAATTATATTTTTTGGTGATTAACTTATTTTATTCTTATATTTATACGAAAATATAGCTAATTCAATTTTTATACATTTTTATAAGCTTATTTAGTATTTTTAAAGCTAAATTGCATATAATTGCAATTTTAGTCTATTGTAGGATTTAAATGCGTTTATAATTATAAAATTAATACCAGTATTTTTAATTAAATATTTATGTATTATTTGTTAATTTATTACCTTTAATTTATTTCCAAAAATCATTTTACTATTTTTATAAAATAAAAAAGAAAAAAGTAGTTATTTAAATAATAGCCCTATTTCATTTCAATTGCTGCCCAAATCAACCCCCCAATTAAATCCCAATTTCAATTTCAAACGAACCAGCCCAATCCCTAAATTACCCGCCCCTAACTCATTTATTTTATCCGCCCGACTTCCCCTTTTGATCCAGGCCGTTGATCATTTAAATAACTAC